>CAAKHG010027668.1:7520-21654 GCA_901007715.1 Dactylopterus volitans | reverse complement strand
TAGCTTGATGGCGTGTTAGCGTGGCAGCATGGCGGTGTACCCTGGCGGCATGTTAGCGTGGCAGCATGGCGGTGTAGCTTGCCAGTGTAGCGTGGCGGCGTGTTCGCGTGGCAGCATGGCGGTGTAGCGGTGCGTCGGTTGACCTCTATCCGTCCTCTTTGTGGTTGCAGAGCACCACCGGCGTCAGCTGCTCTGCCAGCTTCTCTCTTATCAACACCTCATCACACTCGGTCACGGTGACTTTTGGCGCCGCGGCTTCCTGCAGGAACTTCGCCATGTTGGCTGAGGAAGGCGGCCGCACCGAATCGGGCGGCTGCTGGCGGCATGCGGAGCTCAGCCACACCTTCACCTGCCACGTCACACACCTGCGACCTGGGACACTGTATCAGGTTACAGCGGTTTCCAAGGAGGATGGACGGCGGAGCTATGTGTCAGCGCGCACAGGTGAGAACCCACTGGATGATCTGGTGTTTGTCATCGAGTTTCACCAATCAGGTTCAAGATGCATTCAGGAGCAGGAAACCGCGTTAGTCTCAGAAACACCAACAATATGCTCATCCCCCTACATGCGTGTGTGTGTGTCGTAATCATGGAAAGTCTTCAGGTGTGTGTGTGTGTGTGTGTGTGTGTGTGTGTGTGTGTGTGTGTGTGTGTGTTTGTGTGTGTGTGGTTATCATGGAAAGTCTTCAGGTGTGTGTGTGCAGCTGTTTCCTGCCTCATTGTTCCTCGGCAGCAGCGGAAGCTCAGTCAAGTTCCTGGAGACAATCAGAGGGGGGTTAGGGTCCACTAGAACCCGAACCCTGCTCACAACAAGAAGATTCATCACCATGAAGGGGGACTGTGTGTGTGTGTGTGTGTGTGTGTGTGTGTGTGTGTGTGTGTGTGTGTGTGTGTGTGTGTGTGTGTGTGTGTGTGTGTGTGTGTGTGTGTGTGTTTGGGCGCGCGCGCGCGTGGGTGCATGTGTGTGTGTGTGTGTGTTTGCATGCTTCAGATACATGATACAGCCTGGATCTTCAGCAAAATCATCATGCCCTGCTGCAAAAGAATAGAAAATACGTGAGAATCACTGCATGAAAAGATAGTTAGAGCCGGCTGGAGGCTACACTTCTAGTTTTGCTGTTGCTTCATTCCATTTATTTTATTCCATTTCAATTACTCTTGGGATTTTAAACATCCATTTTATGCCCTTTTTGTGCTTGTAGTTGTTTGTCTGACTCTTTCAACAAATGTAGGTGAAAGACACATGTGACACATATTAAAGACATATAACTTAATATTGCAAGTGACATTAAGTCATATGTCTTAAATATTATTTATTTATTTATCTATTGACTCACTTTTGATATTTCTGGCTTGGCTTTTTGTTTGTTTGTTTGTTTGTTTGTTTGTTTGTTCTTGCATGCACATTTAACAGCACCGTGGACAAACACCGCTGACCGAGTTAACGGCCGACCGTGCTCGAGTCGTCTCATCTGCTATCGAGACGGGCGGCTCGCGAAGAAGACACACACACACACACACACACACACACACACACACACACACACTCACGGATTCGTGCGTTCACTCGCACAGCTGCTCCGGCCAGATGTGCATTGCGTGCGTGCGTGTCCTGCAGCGCTGCCTGCGCGCGAGGGCCACAGGTGCCTCCAGCTTCGGCCCCTGGGGGGAAAGGACGGGGCCGGGCCCCGGTCGGTGCTAGCTGCTGGTCCCGCTAACGGCTCATTCCTCTGGTTGCCCCCCCAGGAACGAGACCGGCACAAACCTCGTGTCACGGCCCAGCACGCCGCAATTTTGACGTGAGGCCGAGCCCGAGTGGCAGGTCTGATAACGGGACTAAAATCAGCTGCGACTTCCAAAGAGAGCCCGCTTTCGTCCTGGTGATGCTCAAGTGACATTCAAGCTTCACCATCCTTGATGATTCATGAGTTCTTGTTAAAATCATGCTGATGGTGTTTACAGTGCAGCCATTGTTCCAGCCTCCTCCGTATTTGCTAATGTTTGGTTATGCAGCAGTTTTTAAAAGATTCTTCGCCTGCATTTTAAGGACTCAGTTGACATTTCCTACAAAAGGTCAATTCTTTGACCATCTCTGGCTGAGACCTAGCATAAATAAACCAGATGTACTTTTCTTTTTCTTTTTTTTTTTAAATAGCGCACCACCTTTAGCGGGGCCGGTTTGGCCGTCCTCCATGTTCCGCGCCGCATGTATGTTCTGATGCAGCGCGGCAGAAAGTGTTGACTCAGCACTCTAAAAACATCGGGCGGAACAAAGAGAGACTGTCTGGTCAACAGCAAATGCCAGAGAGCGGCGAGCACCTTACTAATCCTGATGTTGAAAGCAAACTTCACCAACTCCAAAAACACTCTTATGTAAGCGCTCTGATGCCGCCGCCAAAGCGACCGGCCCCTCCGTCCGCGGAGAACTCTGGTCCCGGCGTGTTTGCAGGCGATATGAAAACCCCGCTGTATTTAGCGAGAGCTTTTATTCCCGAAAATAACGAGCAGGCGGGGAGGGAGATAAGCGGCGGGATAGACGGCTTTCCTGGCCGCGGCCGCGTCTGGCCGTGACAGCTTGGATTCCTCTCGAAACTGACACCCCGGCTTATGCGTGTCACTCATGCC
The DNA here is from genome assembly GCA_901007715.1 of Dactylopterus volitans. Classification (NCBI taxonomy): domain Eukaryota; kingdom Metazoa; phylum Chordata; class Actinopteri; order Syngnathiformes; family Dactylopteridae; genus Dactylopterus; species Dactylopterus volitans. Next base: position 19,029 of record CAAKHG010027668.1, on the reverse strand, counting down.
GGCCGCTGGGTGACAGGCGGGACGCGAGCGAGGCGGCGAGCGCCGACTCCTCGGCCTTGCTTACTGCATGTGCTGAAAGCGCCGTCCAGACTGACTCACCCGCCTCCTTCCCCGGCGCTCTGACTCATGGCCTTGTGTCCTTCGCTTTCTCCGCCGCCGCCGCCCCCAACACGCCTTTCGTTTTAGCTTACATTCTTCATCGCTCTCCGATTTGAAAGTAGACCTGTGACGGGGAGGGTGGTGGGGGTCAAGGCGAGTGGGGTTGACGGCCACCTGCTGGCGTTCGGAGGCGGGCTTCGGGGCCGGCGTGGTGAGGGCGGTGGGGGAGGAAAAAATAATGAGGCTACTTTTAGTGCTCAAAACCCACCTTGTTTTCAGGTGTGACTTCCGCCGGTCGGTCTTGTTGAACTGCATCGATGGGTGGGGGGGCGGGGGGGGGGGAGCAGACAGCAGAGAGAAATCCGAATAGCCTGCTCGGCCTTTGGTCTGACAAGGGCGGCTTTATGGAGCAAGCTGTCACCTTTATCAGTGTGCCAGGGTTTCCGAAATCTATCCAGTCGGGTTTCTGAATATCAGAGGCTCGCCGGGAACAAAGAGCTGCTTCAGAGAAACAGGAAATGACGGTGACAAAGAGAGCCTGTTGATGAGAGGCGGCGCGGATCTGCCTCATGAAAAAAACCACACAGTTAAATATCCCAGTGTGACGATCCAGAGCATCACTGGGACCGACTGGCAGCCTCAATCCGCGTCGCATCGGAGCGTTTCTGACATGCGTTATCTTTAAGAGCTGCAGCCTGCAGGACCAGACCAGCCGTTTTTTTTATCTCTGACTAATATTGGCTTTCGTGCGCCTTGCTGGACGCGATGTGTTCCGGCGCTCGACGCGCCGCGCTTAGCGCGCCGCTTCTATCGCGTTGCAGCGCGTTGTCTGCAGATCACTCAGGAGTTGGGTGGGCGAAATCACAGATAAAAGGAGAGGCGACTCTCGGTAAGGGAAACTTGGCTCCACGGAAGTGCCGATGGCGCTCGTGGCGCGTGAACGGGAGAGAGCGTGAACACGCAACACATGTCGGGGCGAACAGACCTGCCTGTTGTTTTGTGCCGCTCTCCGTGGACGAAGCTCGGTCGTGACAAAGCACCATTGATTGAGCGTTTCTGAAGGTTCTCTCATGGGCTCTGGTGGAAAAAAAAGAAAAGAAAAAAAAACCCTCCTTTTGATAAAGAGCGTGCTGAATTGTTGCATTGCTATCTGTCGATGCGTTCAAAGGCAGGACGCCGTCCAGGTCCCTCTCACGCACCTCCAGTGGAACATATGACTCAAAGCTTCCCAAACAAGCAGCTTTTCCACACTTTGGTCACAGAGGAGGGAACGGTGGGTGCTTGAGAGGGATGTCCATCCTTTTCTCTGCTGACTGCGCTGACCGAAGAGTTGATTTAACTGAAAACGTCGATTTCACTCCCTCTTTCGTCGATTTTTTTTTTTTTTTTTTGTCTTGAGCTTTCCGTTGTGAAGCAAATGCCCACGGGTGGTCCCGGTTCCCACGTAGCTCGCAGTTTGTGCGTGCCCGCTAACGCTAGCTAGCAGTGGCACTGCATCAGACTCATGTGCAGTATGTTGAGCTTTCCCAGACCAGCTTTGCGCAGTAAAAGTGTACAGGGGGCCGTCCCGAAACAGTGGCCGCTCTGTGCAATCAACATTTACCTTGCAAGGTTTTACCAGCCTTCATCGCGGTAACCGTGGCAAAACACGACGCCGCGCACGGCGCGGGTGCGAATCTCATGTCTGGAAATGAAAAATATCGTCTTTATTAGTCCTCGGATGTCACGGCTGGGCTGATCACGCGTGCGAGGTGTCTCTTTTTGTTTGTGTGTTTGTTCGTTGGTGTTTTTTTTGCCTCTGAGCCGATGTACGAAATGTCACCGTCGTTGCATTCGCACGAAATGCCGCGGACGGAGCTTCTCCCAGCTGTTCAGCCCTTTTGTGGCGAAACGCGCGCGCACACGCAAGCGAGCACACACAAACGACAGCATGAGGGTATAAACTGTGCACGGTCACGTCTGTTTTGATGAAGAAAAAAAAATAATTATAATGACAACAAAGCAGGTGTTCCTCCTCGCATGTGGGCTCATCTGCTTTTCTGTGCTGAGCCCACTGGGCAATGACGTCCCCATCTTCCCTCGCTCCCTCCCCCCACCCCTCACCCCTCCCTCCCCCTCCCCCGCCGCCCTCCGTCCTCTCTTTCTCTGCGGACACAGAGTACATGTGGAGGAGGAAGACGCCGAAAATGAGCCCAGGGAACAGGAGGGAAAAAGTGAAGCCGCCCTCCTTTTGGCTTTAATCATAATAGCAGTTATATGGTGTGTAATTTGTTGCCGGGTGGCAGCTAAATAAAAGCCCTGCGCGCCCTCCCACTCCTCACATTGGCGCAGACACACGTTAAGCTGTTGGCGCGGCCGTGCGAGGACCCGGGCCGCCTTTGATGCTCCGCCGCGTGATGAATTGTGGCGGCGGCGCAACATGACACAGACCCGCGCTCGGTCTGGTCTGGTCTGGACGGGCGGCGCACGGAGAGGGTCTTATCAGCGAGGCAGCTGTTTGATGTTATCCAGAGCAGCCAGTCATTCCTCCCATAGTCGGCCCCGCCACACCACTGCAGGCTCCAGGAAGGCCGCCGCCCTGCCGGAGAATGCGGCCGCGCCGCACTTCATCCGCTCGCAAGTGGTTGGATTTTTTTTTTTTTTTTTTTTTTGCGAGGCCTCAGACTAGATTTGATATTGAAGCACTTTTTTTTTGTAATTCTGTAGATCTTCAAAGCAAAACACGCTCAGGCGTATAAATAGCCCGTCTTCTCCTCCAGCGTCGCTTCCCCGCTGTACGCGAGCGTCGCAAACGGGCCGCGTTTTTTTTTTTCTTTTGCCGGGGCCAAAACGGAGTGAATCATCGCTGTGAGCGGTTTGCATCGGCGCTGCGCTTTCATACTTGCTGAGATCATATTAAACGCTGCCACCGATGCTCTCATCGCAGCACGGTGGCTCGCTGCACACAAAGGTCTTTATTACAGAGCTGAAAAGGCCTGTTTGTCCAGCTGAAGGTCTGCTGTTACATGTACATGCTAAAAACAGAGGTGTGCTGTCAAACTGGTCCATCTATTTCCTCCTTTAAGTCATCTGGGTGTTTAGAGAGGGTTCAGAGTTTCCGATTCACATGTTTTCCTTTCTCTTTGATATCGCTGCAAGCTTCACCATCTGACCGCTGCCCCATTCGTCACCATGATTCCTGACCCATCCTCTCTCTTTCCTCTCCCCCGACAGGGCAGGAGAGCTTCAACTCGCGCTCCCTGGCTCTGCAGGCCCAGAAGAAGATCCTGAGCAAGATGGCGACCATGGTGGTGGCCAACATGCTGACGGACGACACCAGCAGCGAGATCTTGGACGAGCTCTACAAGGCCAGCCGGGAGTTCACCAAGAGCAAGAAGGAGGCCCACAAGATCATCAAGGATGTCATCAAGATCGCGCTGAAGATCGGCATCCTCTACCGCAACCACCAGTTCAGCCCCGACGAGCTGGACACGGTGGAGCGCTTCAAGAAGAAGATGAACCAGGCGGCCATGACGGCCGTGTCGTTCTACGAGGTGGAGTACACCTTTGACAGGAATATTCTGTCAGAGCTCCTGCTGGAGTGCAGGGACCTGCTGCATACCCTGGTCGAGCAGCACCTGACCGCGCGCTCGCATGCTCGCATCGACCACGTTTTCAACCATTTCGCCCACGGGGAGTTCCTGGCCGAGTTGTACGGCGACGGAGAGGAGTACAGACTCTCCCTGAGAAAGATCTGCAACGGCATCAACAAACTGCTGGATGAAGGAACACTTTAACCCCTCACGTCTTCGCCGCACCTCCGCCTCCTCTTGCGCCAACTCTTGCTGCCTCCTCCCGTTTTTCCTCCTCACCCTCTCACCCCTGACTGCTCGCGTCACCTCCTTTTCGTTTCTGTTTTTTGCCTTTCCTCTCGTCTCCCCGTGTCTGTTCTGCATCCATCTCCACGGAGCTCATTGTAACATCCTGAAAAGCTGTGGTTCAATGAGGGATTTTTTTGTTTTGGTTTTTTGAGGCTGTCTTTCCACTCAGTGGATCATAGCTGCACACTGGGACAGTCTGTATCATGCTGTACACATCATAGGACCCCCGAGTCATTCCCCTTGTGCGCCAATGTGTACTCTACCAAAAAAAAAAAACATGCATAATCAGTAATCATTCTCTTTCTGTGTGTGTGTATGTGCGTGTGTGCGTGTGTGCGTGCGTGTGTGCGTGTGCGTGTGCGTGTGTGTGTGTGTGTGTGTGTGTGTGTGTGTGTTTGCTTGAATCATCTGTTTGTACATAAGACCAGCTATGACATGGTGTGTGTGTGTGTGTGTGTTGTGTAACCGTGTCAGTCTTCTCCACAAGGGTGTAACACTTGTCTTTTATTAAAGATTTCTTGTAAACATTATTTCGCCGTTCTTGACAACAATATCTGTGTGTAAACCGGAGGAGATGAGCGGAATACAGTTGCTGGCATGCGTGTGAAGGTCAAATCAGTTATGGTCATAAGCCCCTTGTTAAATTTCTGCAACAATATTTTAAGAAACAAAAATTATTTCTCACAACATTCTCACAATCAATAACCAAAAATGGAACAGGCCGAAGCCTGACGCCTGTTTTTTCCCCCTATCCTATTACCATCCGTAGAAAAACCAGGAATATCAACGATCCCGAAACAAAGACAAATGAAATTGAATAAAATTACCCTCTGAAATATAATCCTTAATTACTTTTCCTTTGTAAGCATTTTACATAAGAGGCATTTTTGAAACTAAACAGAGAGCCACATAATTCAAACTCATCACCACAAGTCTAATCCATAATTTCTAATCCGTAATGACTCGGATAACTGAAACACGTTTATATTTTTACATTTGTTTGGACTTTGCATGCTTCAAAGATCGACGAGCCCCTTTGATTAAATTTTCCTTCACATAATTAAAAAAAAAAATTTGAATACGGACAGAAAGACTTTCAAATAAACGATATCTCGAAATTTCAAGGTGCAGGATCCTAGAAAAAACTGATTTGTGCAATATGTTATTCCAATAGGTCATAATATTGCAAATAATAATACCTTGAATTTACTGAGAGGCTGCAATAACTAATGATAACCTTCTAAGGGAAATAGTTGCACTAACAGACAGCGCGTGGACGGATCTCTTCTCAGTAATCAAGTTCAAATGATGCGTGTAGGCCACCGGTTCCTCCTCCATCTGAGACGCATGCAGACATTTTTCCAACGCACATTCTGAAGCGCGCAGGAAAATGAATGACTAGTCATTTCGGGCTCATTAGATGCCCTTTGCTCTCTTCTGCACCCAGGGAAAATGTATTACCAGTGGCTTGGTGACCCTCCAGCTGGCTCCTTTTTGGCGGCCCCGCGGAGAAGACGTCCAGCTTCACGTCTTAAGAAAAACAAAAAAAAAACTGACAGACCACCCACCCACTGAGCGGCAGCCACTTCCACTCCCACATTCGCTGTCTGGCAAGCGAGCGGCGAGTTCGTTACGCGGTTATATTTCATCGCGGTGCAGTTGCAACTTGGAGGAAATGTGGGTTGTTGTTTTTTTTTTTTTACTTTGTTTTTTGAGGGGTTTTTTTAACCAGCAAAAACCACCATCACTTTAGATCAGCAGCTGAAGCAGACTATTGAAGACACCCCCAGGGGCCGGGGGTCACATGTTTGATCCTTGCTGCATGACATGACCTTTCGCAAGGTCCATGAGGAACAGCGGGGGGCTGCCACTTCACTCACTGTAACTGCCCGGAGCCGGTGAAACATACAAACCGGACACAACGGGATTATGAACAGGATTTTATGGATGTGTGGAGGCATTTACTGGCAGTTCAGTCTCATTACGCCATTTCTGCATCGCAATAAACAACTGTATTGCTGAAAATGTTTGCATCATGAGCCTCAGTCCTTTCCCGTGCCCCTATAACTTTACTACCTATTCGTTCTCCCATTTGTCAAGAGGAGGGAAGTGTGGACCTCTAGTGGTGGAGGATGAATATTTCAGGACCCCGATGAGGCCCTGGTGACAGCAGTCTGTCAGAGGAAACCAGCGTAGCAAATGGAAAATAACTACCTTATTTTAAGCATCATAACAGAACTCTCTCTGTGTTACAGGCGTTTTGTGTGTGTGAGGCCTGCGGTGCCCTTCACATGGGACCTAATCACACACACACACACACAAACACGCGCGCGCAGCTGACCACAGATAACCATCAGTACAAAGGCATGAGTGTCCCTTCAAAGGCTCGTCTGTTCCGAAATGCGCTTTTTAATTCGGAAAAAAACAGCACAAATTGTGTTGTCTGGTTGAAAGGCCTATAAATAGACAGCATATCAAAAGCTTTCGCCGAATTTCGCCGGGGATGAATCATAAAGTCACGGCCGCAAGTCTTTGAAGTCCTACAAACAGTTTGCTTTTGGGTCCGGTAGAAAGAGAAAGTTCATCCTGCCCCCCTTGCCCCCCCCACCTCCTCCCATCCCTCTCTCTCTGGCACGTCCTCTGGAGACCCACATTGCTCAGAGCCTCCCTGAGGAAAACGAAGACAGAGAGTGTTTAGAAACAACCGAAACAGGCAAATAAACACTGTGTCAGCGCTGGAACACGCACGCACGCTCACACACACACGCACGCACGCAAACAAACAATGACAACAATGACTTTCGAGGCGCATTTTTGTGAGTAGGTTGCAGGTCACAGGTGGCGAGAGATGCGACAGAACCTGAACGCGGCGAGACGCCTGTGATTAACTTCTCGCCGGCTCGTTATGTCCATTTTCCCTGCTGCCCTTTCGGATCCGTCCATTCCCATTTTCCCTGCAGTTACCACCCACTTCCTGTTATCGCCTGTTGCCTCTCGCCCCATCTGGGTGCCTGTTCTCCACCCCCCCCTCGGCTTTATAACCCTACCAGCCCCCTCTGCCTCAGTCATTCCCCTGGTCTTTGAACGCATCACTAAACCATCGCGTACCCGCTCGGCTCTCATCGCCTTGTTTACCTTCACCGACCGATGTTGCCGCTCAACAAAGAACCCGATGTTTTAAATCATTTCATAATTGCTGTGATTAGACTAACTCATGAAGCATATTTGGGTAAACAAGCGGCTGCTGGGGAAGAAAAAAAAAGAATCTGGTTACAAAATCATCTGCATGAACTTTTAGCAGAAGGGTTTCCGCAAAATGTTTGATTCTGGCTGCAGGGCTCATCCAGCCACAGGAACATCGGCGAGGCCTGACGCTGGGCGCTGATCCGGCTGGAAGTCCTCATCCGGGTGCTGCTTGTGGTTGAAGTCGGGCCATTGTCGTCTAGGAAAGGGAATTCCTTCCGATCCCGCCGGCTTGGAAGCTGCAAAAACACCACTGCTACATTGTGAATAACTACTTGAAGAAAAAAACAACCTTAAATACAACTGATTAAAATCACGGTCCCCTTCGAATTCATCATCAACAACTTTATTGGTGTAAAATACAGTTTTAAAAAAAAAATCTCATAAACTATTATTGTCTGCTTTTTTTTTTTTTTTTTTTTGCTTTATTGTAGCTCACTCAGACCAGACGCAGACATGGCTGACATTTTGGCTTTTGAGTGCAATAATGACATAAACATAATGATAATGGCAGTTCAAAGACAGTAGAGGTTGTTTTGTTTTTGTTTGTTTTTTTCCACAGAGGTCATGAAATAAAAGCGATATAAACAAGCTTATGAAGGAAAGCTGATCCAATAAACATGTGTTTTTCAGAGAGAACGTAAAGGATGTCGCTGACTCGGCTGGCGCCATCGGAAAGCCACCCGATTGGGATTCCTCCCCGCTCACCGCTGCCCTGCTTTCTCGCAGTCAGTCTCCATCCCAATTGTGCATCTGTCTGATGTATGTTACCGAGTAATCTTGTACCATCGAGTGATTTCACACCTATTTGTGCCCCTCACAAATCCCCAAAATACCAGCGGTAAAAATCTATTTTACTTGGCAAATGCGTTCCAGCCATTTCCCGTGGACATAATTACATGGATTTATTACAGATTTCCCGGCTGTCAGAATTAACTTCTGTTCCACCGAAGCGCGCTGCTGGTAATAGCTTCATCACTCACTCTAATGTTTGACCATCCGTTCACCTTGACAAATGCACGACCGCTAAATATTGCGCGTCCGACATGTGGGATTCTTACAGCGCCTCCGCTGCTAAAATCTCAGGGGAATGTTGTTCTATCTGTGCTGTTGTGGTCTGATTTTAATAGCCAGTGCAGCAGATAATATCTATTTTCCATAGCAGTTGTGCTTCATCTTCTTGCAGCAAGATGTCGTCGCTCGATAAAATCTGGCGAGGGATGCGGAGGGGGAAAGGGAGCAACATTTGTGGAGTTACTTTTCTGGTTTCCGAGGTCAGGAGGTCTCTGTGAATGTTCTTCCTCTCTGGAGGGGAGGGGGGGGACGGGCCGATAAAGTCTTATTCTTGTTCTTTTTGTTTACATGTTGGCAGGCTGAGCAGATGCTGCTGGCAACGAGGAGCAGCAGGGGACTGAGTGCACTTACGGCTGCCGCACACAAGATGTCAGTAGCGTGGTGTGTCGGGAGCGCCGGCAGATGGGGCGGACTGTGACCGGGGCAAACTGAAAAAAACAACAACAAAAAATTTAAAAAAACGCTACGAAACTGAGCTACGACCGTTGTGGGCACAGCAGCCGGACTCTCCGCTGCTTGCTCGTGGTTGCTTCTTGCTTCTCCGCAGGATGACTTGATATTCCGGCGGTGTCCTTTGGTGTTTAGACAGAGTGTCCGTCTTCCCTTGGCAGCTCTCCTGCTCCGAGAGCGCCGAAGCAACCAGAGGACAGGAAGTACACGGGGCCAAACATCCCACCCTGCACTGCAGAAGCCACGGTGGTCACACACCGCTTCCGTTTATGGTGTCATAGCACTTTCTCATTACCCTTGTTCTTATCTTCCCGTTACTTGGAAAATTATCGTTATTTCAGACAGCACTTTAGATGACTAAGTCACCGGCACATGATAAACGCTACGCTTACAGGTCCAACTTGATGCACCAGCACTTCGCCCACCGTCAATGAGATAAATTTCAATTAACGTGACAGAACTGGAGGACCACCAGTATAATACTACACACAGAAATACAAGGCTGCGGTTTGTTTGCATGAGTGTGGCAAAAAGTGTTGCATCCAAAATACTCAGACATGCAAAGCTTGGGTTGGGTGAGTGGTGAAAGACTGGGTTAGGGTTAGGGTTAGGTTTGTATTAAAAAATACTTGGGCCTCAGTAATCAGTTAAAAGCTTATATATCTTCTAAACAAAGAAGAATCCTTTGGTTTGTGACTGTAAAAAGCATTTTGGTGGACCATCAAAAGGTAAAACAGGCAGAAATAAGAACGAGGGGGATGGGATAGGGGTTAGGAGTGGGGTTATGGAATTGGTACAATGGACAGCCCCTGTCTGGCCCGTCGACATAGACGGTTGAAACAGGGGCCGCGGAGAATGCACGGGCCAATGCGTGCTGGTTCACAGGAACTTCTGGGCTTGCAGAAGCGGAAAATCAAAGCAGGAAGGGTTGGGGTCGGGGTTAGGAGAAGGACAATCAATGATCCCCCGTGTTTCATCCAATGACGGGACAGTTTGAATTGTGGCACCAAAGGCAATGCTCAGGCCCACGCACGTCGCTGCAAGACTACCTTTGCCAAATATCCAGTCGGGGTAGATACATAAAGAATGTCTACTGTCTGCTGTCATGATGGTCCCCCGTGTACCTTCCATTATCTGTTGTTTCCTTTATTTTATTTTATTTTTATTCATTTCTTATCATGAAATATTTTTCATTTTATCATTTTGTGTCATTTCGTTAATTCCAAAGGTATTTCACGGGACACACCATCAGTCGTGCACCTCCGGATCATGGGGTGACATGGGGTCCTCGCCTGAGGAGGGCCAGCCATCACGTCTCAGGTTGTGAACTATTGCCAATCGAGACTTAGAATTGTTGCTATTGTTTTGGAACATTGAGGTTTTTGTGGTGTCTTGTTAGTATTGGTGAGTCCTATTCTATTGCAGCAAGTATCGGTTAGATAGCAGACAGTTAAGTTTTAGACTGGTTCGGATTAGTAAGTAAGAAGTAGATAAGTAAGAAGGTTTGTTTGAACCGTTGGAAGATGAAACGTAAGCATTCATTACATTAAATGGATTTGGAGGTCTTATTATAGTTGATGTATTCCAGTTATGTATGGAGGTAAGTACCTTTGATTATTAGGTGGGTATATATTTGATTTAATATGATTTTTGTTTCAGAGGTAGGAGTGATTAGAGTGATAAGGTATATATAAGTTAGGTAAGCGTGAGGCTGAGCGTTAGGGTCGGGGCCAGGGTTGGGGTTGGGGTCCGGTGAGGGCACACACTCGGAGGACAGACTGGACAGCTGGTCTGGACCGCGCGCCGATAAGGCCCATTGCTTTGTTTGCCCGCGGCATCCATTTTAATTTCGTTTGCTTTTGACCGCGGCCGGTCGGAGCACCATGCCGGCCTCCGCCCAACTATTAGCTTATGAACTGAACGTGCGATTCGGTCACGGTTTCAGAATCGAAACGTTCAAACTGGACAGCGGTCCAGCGGGCTCTTGCGTGATGTCAGTGCATTCCATTCCCCCTCCCCCCCCTTCTCTTGCATGGACGCTGCTGGCACGTGGCGAGTCAACAACTGAACCTCGACAAGGTGGAAGCGGGCTGAGCGCTTCATGCCGAGTAATAAACGCCAACAACCGGCAGCACCAAAGGCACACCGACGTTTGCTCTCGTACTGGGGGGGGAAATGAAATGAGGAGATTACAGGGTTTATCCTGATAACAAACAAACATGGCTCCCCTCTGGAGGTGGGTGGGGGGGTTGTCCAATCACTGGCAGGCTCGCAGTTTAATCTCGTGCATAAGGCTTTCATAAACCAGACGATTATCATTGACACGCCTCATAAATCATCATCCTCCAAGCTACTAATGATTTGCTTGTTGCATTCTGCACCCTGCTGCGAAGGAGCACACACACGCGCACACACACACACACACACACACATACACCATCGCCACAACTTTTTTTTTCACGTCTCACATGATAATTTGCAGCAAATCAGCTGTTTCTGTGTCCCAGATTTATTTTTTTTTCTAAGAGGATGATTTTATTGCAGCGTGTAACTTGATTTGGGATGAATCGTGGCAAATCACACCCCTGCGTTTTGTTACTGGAACTAAATGTGCCTACTGCAAGAGCCGCGGGGCCGCATCTGATTAGCAGTGTGCTTACGAAGGCAAAGTGGTCATAAAACCGGTCCGACATGACCACCCCCCCACCCCCCTCCCCCACACCCCCCCCCCCCCCCCCCCCCCCCCCCCCCCCCCCCCCCCCCCCCCCCCCCCCCTCTCCCCC
>CAAKHG010027666.1:10413-27135 GCA_901007715.1 Dactylopterus volitans | reverse complement strand
TGAAAATCTGAAGTAATTGTAAGTGCAGAGAAAGGTGAGATTTAAAGGCCGATAGGCTGCAGCAGCCTACGCTGCCTCTGATTGGCTGTACACTACGCTGCCTCTGATTGGCTGTACATATAAAGCCATCATGATACTTTTTTTTTTTTTGGCTCTGTATGAAAACTGTAATCGACGAAATGTGATTTAACGCCTGTAAAAGTAGCCGTGCTTTCCGCCATCCCCTTGGCCAATCAGAGGGCAGAGCAGGGCGGCTCGGGGGCGGAGCTGCTCAGCCCGGAAGTGTTAAAACTTCCCGGCAGCAGGATCAGACGCATGCTGAGAAAATGCACATTCAATCCAGGATGTATATGTTCCGTATTCGTGATAGACGACCGCGCACGTTTTGACCGTCTCCGCGATGTCGGATCTTTGCTAGCATGACAAGTAATCCGGACGCTGAAGGTCGAGTGTGCTTAACGACGCGCTCGTCAGGCACATGGAGCCGACTGTGAAGACGGGAAGTCACACTAGCGATGAAGCGCGTGTGCAGTAATTTAATATTTAATAAATGTGAATTTAAAGACGACCGTCGCCGCTTCTCCGTGTGATTTGACTCATCAGCATTCTGTTTCCCTCCACCAGTCAGCGCTCACCTAACTCATGATGTTGTTTATTTGTTGTTGTTTGTTTTTTTTTAATTATTTGAGCATTAAAAAAAGAAAATCATAACACCATAAACACACTAGTGGAGGTGTGGAGGTACCGGCTGGCTCCGCCGGGACTTCTGGCCGATCGGCCATAACATTATGACCCCCGCGTGTTCAGCGTAGAATAGAACGCAACAGCCCTGCAATCGATTCTCCCTTCAGGAGGAGTTTTATGTTGATTTTTTTTTTTTATTATTCAATGTGTTTGAGAGAGGTGTTGACATATTTGACTGTTATTGGGACTGTGAATTGTGACGCTGCTGGAGTGGGTTGTGCTGAGAGGCGTCCCTAATATTTTGGTCAATCCCAAATGCATAAGGGTAACAACATATTAGGGGCACCTCTTGGTATAATACAAAGGGAGGGAGGATTTATTGCATAATAATATAATATTTTATGGCAAACACGCGGTGGTCATAATGTTTTGGCAGATTGATGTTGATCAGACATTAAATAGCCGCCCTCCATAATGGCGTCGCGCCATGAAAGCGGCATTTGTAGTTCATCCTGAAGCTTCTGGTCGTTCATGATAAAGCATTAAAGTATTAAAAAAGCAGAATTTCTTGACGGCAAGTCATTAATCAAAGGATTTTTTTTTTTAGTTTTTTTTTTAAAGTTGATTGGAGGAACACGTGTGCTTTGAAAGCTTAACGTTGTGCTTAACGTTGGTGTGATTAAAAAAAAAAAAATCACACCAATAAAGACATTGATATATTATTAGCTTGAGCGCTGTTGACGAAAAAGTCTGCTACATTGTGATTTTTTTTTTTCCGTTCCTTTTGAAATGCCGTTTGTAATTTCCACCGCCGAATATTCCGCGTGGTCATCTGGCACGACGGCGCTGGGAAAGCCGCCATGGCGACGAGCCGACAAACCGAGCGACTCCCAATCTTGTAAACGCGTGTCTGGGCCGTAAACAAGCTGATATTTCACGCGAGCTCATAACCGCGCTCGGAGCCTGTAAAAAATTGCGCATTAATGCTCAAAATGCCAAATTGAGTATTTTTATTAAGGCAGTATTTTTTTTTTTTTTTTGAAGTATGAAAAACAGAAATGAGCAGCTGCGCTTTGATGCCGCAACTGCATGACACAATAGAGTCTTATCAAAGCACGGTTGCCGTGGCAACGTCGCTATCAAAGCCAGAAAAGGGGGGGGGGGGCAGTTGGCCTCAGCAGCGTCAAAACAGCAATGAAAAGTGCTCAGCTGGTCTCTCGCAAGTGGAGGGCAAGACGTGTAGACACGCCCCCTCTGGCAGCCCCGCCCCCTAGCAGCCGCCGCCCCCTCCTGCTTACATCACTGCATCCTGAGCAGCAGCTCGAAGGCTCAGCTCGAAAAGCTCCAGTGGAACTTCAGCTTCTCGTCGAGGGCAGAGCAACATGGCCGACTCCACCACCACCGCCAGCAGCAGCAGCAGCAGCAGCGGCCCTGACTCCTCGCCGCCGGCCGCCGGCGACTCCTCGTCGCTCCAGGACCTCACACACTCAGGTAGGACCGACCCCCCCATCCCGGCAGCCTCTCTCGGTCCGGTCAGGTGAAGTCCAAGCTCAGAAACCCGCCCCACCCGCCTGGGATCAGCGTTTTTTTTATTAATTCCGTCAAACTTGCCGATTTAAAGCTGGACCCCGAGAGGTTCCTGCCCCGCTTCATCTGGCGACACCTGCTGGTGGCTGGCAGCGAATGCAGCTAATGTTACAGCTCCCAGAATTCCGGGGGCTGCCAGACAAACTCTTTTAATGAAGCTTTCAGGCAATTATGAGCCTTGTTTTTTTGTTGTTTTTCTTTTAGTGTCATTCTGTAAACAACAGAGACCGGATTTTATGTTGCGCTTAAAAATCACCACCGTGTTTTTACAGGCTTTTAATGTGAAGCTGCAGTACTAGAAAATCTTAAATTTGCGCTAACTCGATTTCAAGTTATCACCGATCAAAGCTGTAGTGACTCGGAGGACGTTCATTTAAACGAAAATGTTCAAAATTTGTCACATTAGCATAAAACTTTTCTGGCTTTATAGCTGGTTAATCGGCAAATGAGCATTTCCCAAGCCTGGAGGCTAACTGGCTAGCTTGCAGCGGTTGGCCATAGCAGCCTGGCAGGCAGCTGGTTAGCATGCTAGCAAGTTAGCAAGTATGTTAGCTCTGACAAGGCTCCATTGTCCTGCTGCAGGTTGGCCAAGCGGGTCAGCTGATTAAGCTCATTGTGTTTTCTGTCACAAGCTCCTTAATTGGAGTCGCTTGGAGACGAACCGGCCCGACTGGCGTCACCCTGGTTTTGGTGGACCCGGGCTGAAATGTGCCCATCGAGGTTTTGAGGTGAAGACGCTGGCTAATTGTCCGGATCTTCGTCGGTTTCCGTTTGCGTGTCCCCACGAGACGCCCGGGACGTCGCTGAAACCCCGCCAGCGACAGAGCCGTGTCTAAGGAGCGACCCGATTGGCTGTTCTGCTGGTTCGGGTCGGCGTGGACGCCCATGTGGACCACGTCCCGGTGTGGTCAGGACGGTGTTCGAGCAGGAGAACGCTAGCTCCCGCGTCCTCAACTCGTGTCCTCAGCATAGTGTTCGGCATGTAGCTCGACCTCGTTAAGACCCTCCACATGACCCTGATCCCAGTTTGAGTGTGTGTGCGTGTCGAGTGTGTGTGTATGTGTGTGACCTGGTGTTTCCCCCGTTGCGGGGACATTAAATCTGCTCCTGCAGTCACGTTGTGGGGACTCACCCCCTCTCTCCTGCGTGCAGCCGTGCAGCTCGTCCACTGGAAGCAACCCAGGAAGTCCGCGGCGGCGTTCGGCCTGTCGCTGCTGGTGCTGGTCTCCGTGGCGACGCTGTCCGCCATCAGCGTGGTGTCCTACCTGCTGCTGGCCTTCCTCTGCATCACCATCACCTTCAGGGTTTACAAATCGGTCATCCAGGCCATCCAGAAGTCAGACGACGGGCATCCGTTCAAGTAAGAAACGCACGCGCGCCCCACCCCACAAGCCCCGCCCCACCGTTCTCCTTTGCCCCGCCCCCGAGTCCATCTTCTCCTGATCTCCTCCTCAGGTCTCTGCTGAACCGGGACATCTCTCTGTCGCCGGAGTCGGTCCGGAGGCTGGCCGACGAGTCTCTGGTCCACCTAAACTGGTTCAGCGCTCAGACCAGGCGGCTGCTGCTGGTTGAGGACCTCGTCGACTCCTTGAAGGTCAGCGTGGGTCGCTGTTAGCAGGCCTGGCTAATGCTAATGCCGGCTAATGCTAATGCCGGCTAATGCTAATGCCGTCCACACAACGTCATTGGCCAATCTGAGGCTTAAGACTTGGTTCTAGGCTAAAGGACAGAAGTTGGGTTAGCTTTAGCTTTAGCTTCATCATTTTAATGAAAGTCCTCACTAAGCTAGAAGGGCTAAATGTCCGTGTGTGTGTGTGTGTGTGTGTGTGTGTGTGTGTGTGTGTGTATACTCTCGTCTTTAAAGCCCCTCGATGTGGCTTGGAACATCCAGCTGAACCACCAGGTCCTCAGTTTTTTATTCCTATAACTTGGTCACCTGAAATCTGAGGGGATCCACCTCAGCAGGAAGACCTCGGCCACTGCTGGAGGTCAGGTGTCTGCTGGGAGTTTTGTGCTGACATGCAGGAGAAGAAATGCAGTACAAGTACTGAGCTGCTTTCCGACTGCAGTATCCGGTGGGGGCGTAAGGGTAAACGGAGGTCACGGTTCGGCACGTACCCCGGTTTTTGGGGGTCTCAGCTCAGGTCTCCACTTGGTGTGGATCGGAACTACCCGAGCCGGCGGCGGCCTGCAGCGCCTCCAAACACTGGACGGGGAACACGACATCCACATGCCATCACGTCACATGACACGGTCGACCGCTCGCGTACGTCGGTAAATACAGAAATAGCTGGTGCAAAGGATGATGGGACATTGTAGCGAGGCTCCAGCACTTTTAATAAATACTTGAAAAAGAGTCGTCTTCTAGAGTCGTCTTCCTCTGTTACCGCAGATGGGTCCCCTACTACTGCATACGGGTCCTCTTCTACTGCAAACGAATCCTCTGTTACTACATACGGGTGCTCTGTTACTGCAGATGGGTCCTTTACGACTGCGTCCTGGGCCTAGACTACTGCATGCTGGTCCTCTACTACTGCATACTGGTCCTCTATTTCTGCATACTCGTCCTCTACTACTGCATTTTGGGCTTTCACTCCTTCATATGGGTCCTCTCATACTGCGTACTGGTCCTCTCATACTGCGTCCTGGTCCTCTACTACTGCATACTGGTCCTCTGCTTCTGGATACTGATCCTCCACTACTGCAAATGGGTTCTCCACTACTGCATATGGGTCCTCTGCTACTGCATACTGGTCCTCTGCCTCTGCATACTGGTCCTCTACTACTGCATATAGTTCCTCTACTACTGCATTTAGGTCCTCTGCTACTGCATATGTGTCCTCTTCTACTGCGTACTGTTCCTCTACTACTGCATTCTGTTTCTCTAGTACTGCATACTGGTCCTCTACTACTGCATACTGGTCCTCTGCTACTGCATACTGGTCCTCTACTACTGCATTGGGGTCCTCTACTACTGCGTATGTTTCCTCTAGTACCTCCTATGGGCTCACAGTGGCGTGAGTGTAGTTGCCAGTAGCCGCCCTTTCACATGTAGGAGCTTCTTCTTGTGCTCCCGTTGTTAAGCTCCTCTTCTTCTCCTGTTGTTTAACGGCGGTTGGCATTACCGCCACCTGGAGACGAGTGAGGGTACCACCATGTGTACCCATTAAGACATTTTTGATGTAAGACTGCATATACGTAGCCAGCCGCGACACCCGGGCCGCGACGCTTCGGTGCCTTGCTCGCTCGCTCGCTCGCCACGCGCTCCGGATTGGAACGCACCCCTGACCTCCCGCCTCCTCTCTCTCGCCCGTGCGCTCCAGCTGGCCGCCGTCATGTGGGTGATGACGTACATCGGCGCCGTCTTCAACGCCGTCACCATCCTCATCCTGGGTGAGGCTGCCTCCTCCCGAGCGCTCGGCCCGAGGCGCCCGAGGCTTTTCTTTTTTTTGACTCTTCCTCTCTCTCTCTGCGTGCAGCCGACATCATCGTCTTCACCACGCCGCTGGTCTACCAGAAGAGGAAGGTACCGCCCTCCTCGGCGCTGTGGTCGCGCTCCCGAGACCCCTCAACAGCGACGGAGGCGGCGACTTACTGACCGCAAACGCTCATCATAAATTAGCTCGATTTGTGATGCTGTCGAACTGAAATGGGTCACACTGCAGGGCGTCCCTAATATTTTGGTCATCCCGCTCATATCCATCAGGGTGCCAAAATATTAGGGACGCCTCTCAGTGTGACCCAGCGCAGTTCGACAGCATCACAAATTACAGTCCCAGCAACAATAATTCAAATATGTCAACACCTCTCAAACACATTCAATCAAAATTCAACATAAAACTCCACCTCAAGGGAGGATTTAGTGCAGGGCTGTTGTATTATACTCTGTGGTAAATATGCAGAGGTCACAAGGTTGTGCTTGATAGATGGGCCTCGCTTGTTGTTTGAAAGAACAAAAAAAAATTTACAAGTTTTTTTTATTTAATTTCTTTAATGGCAAATAAATAAAGACATGAATAAATAATATTCAAAACTGATTAAATCATGTTTATATTTAAACAAAATTTTATTTTATTTAAATAAAATAAAAATAAAATGTATTTAAATAAACAGAACTATTGATAAATTGAAATAAAAAATAATAAAAAATTAAAACTTTAGAAATTAAAAAAAAATTGAATTTAAAAAAAATGTATAGCTTGATGTGTCGGTCGGGTGAATCATCGGATGAATTCCGGTCATGTTGTTTTTTTTCCTAACCTGTGACTTGAGGTGAGGCACAGCTAAGGCCTCTAGTCCAAACTAAATCGCGGTCGTCGCCCTCTGTTGGAATCTCGTCAGATTGATTATAATTATTCGCTCGGAGATTCGTTAACTTATCGCAGCCTCCTGTAGTTTCTCCTCCTCCTGAGGTCATCGGAAGCTGGACAGAGTTTGTCCGCCGGCCGTATTTTGCCCGCGTGTGAGCGAGGGAATGCGTTATATTAGTCGACTGTCTCTAAGGAGATGGTGTGTGTGTGTGTGTGTGTGTGTTCTCAGACGCAGATCGACCACCACGTCGAGCTGATCCGGGCCAAAGTGGAAGAGACGCTGCAGAAGTGAGTTGGACCCGCCAGCAGCCTGAGCTGAGGCATTTTAAAAACCCAACCGCAGTTTCGGTCGGGGCTGATGACGTCGCAGCTGGATCTCAGCCAATCAAAAGACACTCGAGGCCTCCAGCGCGCAAACTGAAATGAGAAATGTTCACGTTTTCAGAGCAGGAGACGTTTCGAAGATGTTTTCAACTTGTTAAAAAGTTTCAGTCTGTTGTGAAAAAAAACACGTTTGGGTGCTTTTCACTCGAGTGGAACTGAACACACGCGAGAAAGACTTAAAGTACTGCTGCATATGTCGTAACCATGGCTCTGTGTGTGTGTGTGTGCGTGTGTGTGTATACGCAGGCTGCAGGACAGGTTACCAGGAGCCGTGAAAAGAACCAAAGTTGAGTGACCGGCCGACTCGGAGGCCCCGCCCACCTGCGAGTGGTCCGCTTGCCCCTGACCCGCCTGACCCCGGGTGCACTCTCCCAGCCTTGTAATAAATAAATCTGACCAATTAGAAACCTCCGAGGCCGCGTGGTTTTTTGCTCTGGAGCGACTGCACGATTTTCCCCTGCTCTTCCGCGCCAACCCCGGATTTCCCATCAGCCCCTGCGGCCCTGTGTCATAAGCGCGAAGGCCCATCTGTTGCCGACACTGACTGACACTGACACACACACACACACACACACACACATTGCAGATGCCACACTGAGCCACACATCACCACATGGTTACTATAGGTCCATACTATCTACATCTCCCACCTCCACAGCTGCATTCTCAAATACGCTGTTTAACTATTAAAACTCAACTTTTTTTTTCCCTCCTCCCTCTTTTTTATTTTATTTTATTTTATTTGTTCTATTGTTGTTTCGGGTTCTTCCTCTCAAAACGTAACGCGTGTCGACCCCCCCCAGCGGGTCGCTGTACGCGTGTGGCGCCGAACTTCTCCGACAGAGGCCGAGCAGCTCCGATGAGCCGACGGGAGACGCTGATTGGCTCCCTCCCTCTCCTCCCCCTCCTCCTCCCCCTCCTCCCCCTCCTCCTCCTCCTCCTCCTCCTCCCGCCCTCAGCATCCATTCCCGGGTAGCGGAGCGGAGGATGACGCCGCGCTCCGCCGCCGTGTGACGGACACAGACCGCCGCAGGACGCACCGGGCACCGGGAGCCGAACCTCGCCAGGCCGCGGTGAGTCTCATCGATCCGCCATCGGCTCCTATCAGCTGCTGCTTCTTCTCCCCCCCGCCCACCTAATTGATATGTTATCGACGGATCAGCGCGTCGCTCGACCCCGTGCGGCTCGTGACCGCTCACACACACACACACGCACACACACACTTACACACACACACACACACACGCACACACTTACACACACACGCACACACGAACCGATCAGCTGTCAGTCGTCCGCTCAGCTCGTCTTATGACGTCACCCCGCGGATCGATGCGCCAGTCAATAACCGATGATAAGGACACGCGCGCTTATACACACGCACGCACACACGCACGCACACGCACGCACGCAGCTTCACCAGGCTGTGCAGAAACGGCGGCATGACGTAATGCATCCGAACGCGTGTGTGTGCGTGCGTGTTTTTTGGCATCAGAGTGAGGACCTCACTTAATAGGGCATCTTTGCATGACATGTATGTTGTGGTGTGTGTGTGTGTGTGTGTGTGTGTGTGTGTGTGTGTGTGTGCGCTTCACTGTGTGCTTATTCTGTGTGTGTGTGTGTGTGTGTGCGCGCGTGTGTGTGTGTGTGCGTGTGCGTGTGTGGGGCTGCTATCAGTCACAAACACGTAAAATACAAAAAGTGAAGTTTATGGGCCTCTCAAGTAGGGCTGCAACGATTAATCGATTAATCAATGACTAATCGACCACTGAATTAATTAATTTTGATAATCGACTAATTGTTTTGGGGGTTTTTTTAAGAGGAAATAATCCAAATTCTCTGACTGCAGCTTCTTCCATATGAATATTTCCTGGTTTCTCTGGTCTATGGCAGCAGAGATCTTTGGTTGTGGACGGCGATCAACGTTTTCCCACCGTTTCACAGACCAAAAAAAAAGAAAAAAACCCATTGATTATTTTTATCTACTTTTCGTGTCAGAGCAGCCAAACATCAGCAGCAAAATTGATTTAAAAGATGTACAAGTATGACGTCACTAAATGAGAGTTTTGCTTTTATTTTGTTTATTTAAATTTTTTATTTGTTGGTGCGTCTCTATTAACTTTAGGCACTCAAATTGCAGTAAAGATGGGATTTTTCTTTAAAAGGGAGTCCAGGTAGTTGCTCATTTTCAGAGAGCCTTTTCTATTCTATGTTTACTGTTGCTCTTCAACAAAGCAAAAGTATTTCTTACTCGATTACTCGATGGAATAATTGATAGAATACTCTATTACTAAAATAATCGATAGCTGCAGCCCTACGCTGACGCCCTGAATATGAGATATAACCACAAGAGACAGATCAGGGTGCGACGGCGATGATCAAGACTAGTCGACTAATCGAAAAAAAAATAATTGATAGATTAGTCGACTACCAAAATAGTGGTTAGTTGCATCCCTAATTCTCAAGTGTGTTAAAGTACAAACAGCAGCGGGATGTGTCTGTGTCGTGACTGACGGCGGGGAAAAAAATAATAAATAAAAAGACGGCAATGTGTTTTAGCTTATTTCCACATTTTTACACTCTTTTAAAAAATAAATAAATAAAATAAAATAAAATAAAATAAACCAGCCGGTGAAGTAGCTGCTCGCAACTTGAGTGGCGCCACTTTGAGGAGACGCAAAGTGTCAAACGCTTGCGGGCAAGATGTGTTTAGAAAAAACAAAGCCGGCGAGAGAAAAAACAAAAACAAAAAAAAACAAGAAAAACAAATTCTGAGCAGCCACTCGAGATTCCACCGGGGGGGAACTCGGGCCGCGGTGACGCACTCCTTCTCTCAGATGACAATGGCGCTGAGGATCCAGCCAATCAGAGGCAGCGGCGGTGGCTGGCGCTCCCAGAATGCACTTGGCCAAAGACTTTGTTCTGAGCCCGGTCGGTGCACCGATTTTTTTTTCTTCTTGTGAATAAAATGTCTAATTTGAGAGTATAATTACGCGCGAGACGGTGTATTTCGGGAAGTATCTCAAATACAAACGGTGCTGAAAGGTCAGAGGTCGCCGGCACCCGGAGGGCGAGAGCGCTTCATTTAATGAGGCGGGGAGGGTTGGGGGGCGGGTCAGAGGTTGCGGGGAGAGTTGGGGGGGGGTCAGAGGTCGTGGCGTGGCGTTAAGGCGCGCCACTTTGAGTCGGAAAAGGCGACGTCCGTCCAACCGAACCCACGGCCGCCGCGGCTTCCCCCACAATGCACTGTGGCACGTGGAGGCGCGCGCAGGGCGGTCAGGTGACCGCTGCGGACGAGCGGGCGGGCGGGCGAGCGAGCGAGCGAGTGAGTGAGTGAGCCGGGGAGGCTTTCAGACGCGGCCGTCATGCGTTTTTTTTTTTCCGCCACTTTAGCATCCGAGCATGCTCGCGGCGCGCGGGAGGCCCCGGTTTCCATGGCTACCGCTCATTAGGCAGCCGAGCTCCAAAACGAGGTGGAGAGAAAGAAAGAAAGAAAAGAAAAGAAAAGAAAAAGGGGTGGGAAGGTTTCACGGGCGCTTCAGCGTCGGTCAGATGAAAGAGGATCGGCCGTTGATGTAGTAATAATAAATGTACTTCGTTAGATGACATGAACGCGTTATGCTCAGATATAAAAGCTGTTTCTCGCAGGCTCTTTAAAATGAATCTTCCTTTTTTTCCTCCTCATCGCGTCTCGGATGTAGAAAACATCTAAATATCAAATTATTATTATTTCACAACCCTTGGATTGATTTTGTAACTGCATATTAAGTAGCTGAATATTTCAAAATTATTCCAAATTAACTGTTGCTTCCGATTAGCCATGTGTAAAGTGTTTCAAACAGCTATTTGTGTATAAAGTAGTTGAAACTACCTAACTGTTTACAAAGTACTTGGAACTTGCTGTGTCTGCAGTGATTTATTGTAAGTGTTTGTCAAGTAGTTGAAACTACCTTCCTGTACATAATTTAATCTAATCGTGTAAAAAGTAATTAGAGCAAAGTAACTGTATTTACAGCGGTTCCAACTAGCTAGCTGTATGTATAAAGTAGTTCATAGGAACTAACTGTATTTAAAGTATCAAGCTAACTGTGTATAAAGAGGTTTAAACTCGCTAACTGGTGTTTATAAAGTAGTTCAAATTAGCTGCCGTGTGTAAAGTATTTCAAACTGGCAAAAGTAGTTTTAACTAATGATACAAAGTAGTTCAAATTAGCTAACCGTATAAAGTAATTTCAATTAGCTACTTATTTAAAGTAGTTCAAATTGGCTAGCTGCATACTTGATAAAGTAAAAATCTAGCTAACTATGTGTGGAATAGTTTAAACAAGCTAACTATATAAAGTTTTAACTACATTAGGTAGTTCAAGATAGCTGACCTCTTGGACAAAGTCGTTCAAGCTAGCTGCAGCCGCCGCAACATCGTGCTGTTTACGCATCAGCTGATAGCGTCAGAGGATCGATAACAGCAGGACTTGGACTTTTTGTGCTTGAGGTACTTTTCACTATTCACGTATTGCTGTATACTTTTGCTTTGGTGAAGTATTTCTTCCATCACCGCTGCAGATAGACAAAGTACATGTCTGTCACAGCAGTCATTTTCAAAGTAAATGCGCCGCAAGCTCTCCAGAATGGTCATTCGGTGCCGTTAGCATGTTGCTAAACCAGTTTTAACCAGCCGCCTCACTGGAGATTTCGGAACAAGCGAGTTCACGCAGCCACGGTAATCTGATTACCTCCAGAAATGCATACAGTAATGCACGGTAATGTCACATCATGTGCAGCGGCACCTCCATTCCGTCGCTTAGCAACGGTAACCATGGTCTCCGGTGGGCAGCAGAGCGTGATGCAAAAGGCTGGCGATGCCCTCTTTGACTGCCACACAAACACGCACACGCAAGCGCGCGCGCGCGCGCACACACACACACACACACACACACACACACACACAAAGAGATAGTGAGAGAGGGAATTCTGCTGAGAATAGCGGCTGGCCGCGATTGGCTGGCACACCTTGTCATTCAAAGCAAACATGGCGTATTGTGTACGGGGACCCCCCTGCCCCCGCCCCGCCCCCTTTCTCATCTTAATGAGTCAGCATAATTACCTTGGCGTGTCGAAATGTGACACAGCATTCCTTCAGTCTCTCGCCGGTTTGGGCCGTTTGTGTTTTGAGTGTTTGGGCGCTTCTGTGTCTGGTGGGTTCGAGGTCCTGCGCCAGGCCTGCTTCAGTCGGCCCCCGACTCACAGTGGGTAAATTCAGCTTTAAGCTCATTTTCTGCGGGAAGTCTAGTGTCATTCCGCGAATATAAGTTACAGAATACCGCGCGTGTGATGATGGGAAAAAAAAATCCATTCAGAGTCTATTTTGTTGCCACAGATCAAACAAATGACAGTAAAATTGTTGTAAAATTACATGTAAAAAAAGGCATTTTTTGAGTGATTCTAGAAGTGAAAATGGTTTTGCACATACAACATGTTCATATTCATGAAACTAAAGACTCATTTGGTCTCAGCTTTGAGTTTTGTTCGTCGGCTGGTCGGCCGGAAGAATGCAACTTCTGGTTTTTTAAAAAATTTTCTGTCTCTGCTGTTCCATGTCCGACGGTGTCCTGCGCGTCTCCATGGCAGCCATGCCGCTGGTGAAGCGCATCATCGAGCCCAGATACCTGTGCCGCGGCGCGCTCCCGGATGGCGTCGCCAGCGAGCTGGAGTGCGTCACCAACAGCACGCTGGCCGCCGTCATCAAGCAGCTGGGAGGACTCAGTGAGTGTCGCCGCGAGCACGCTGGCGCGGCAAAGAAAGAGAACATTAGCTACGATGGTGGAACGACGCGGGGAACAATGCCTGTCAGACCAG
Organism: Dactylopterus volitans; assembly: GCA_901007715.1. Taxonomy (NCBI): domain Eukaryota; kingdom Metazoa; phylum Chordata; class Actinopteri; order Syngnathiformes; family Dactylopteridae; genus Dactylopterus; species Dactylopterus volitans. The sequence continues at coordinate 14,314 of CAAKHG010027666.1, read as the reverse complement.
GGTTCGGGTTCTCAATGTGGGGGTGTGGGGTCCTCAGCAAATTAATTTAATTTCACTTGAACTTTGATCCAAAATGACACAACATGACTAATCTGAACTTTAAATATACAATTTTGATACTCAGAAATTATAGTATTTTTTTAAAGAAATTTTTATTTGATTTTTTTTTTTTATTCTTTGTGTGAAAAATTACCAAAACAATTTCCAATTCCATAAGCAAAAAAATTTTTTTTTGATAAAAATGAATATAAACAGAAATTAACATACATCCCAAAATTATATGATCGTAACACTCAAACTCAAGTTATTTTGTGGATGAAATTTTGTGTGAAATTTTATTTGTCTTCTGCGCAATTAAGAATTTCCAAAATAACTGGCAAGAAATAATTAAATGAAAATAGATCTAAGCTGAAATTAACATACTTACTCAAACGCAATTCATACTTTTAATTGCAAAATACATATACATATATATATATTTGTTATAATTTTTTAGCTAAAATCTTTGAGGATCAGGCTGCATCAGATCTCTCGTGTTTAAATGCTTGTGAGAAGCAGCCAGCAAAATCGCGTCAACTCGGGGGGGTCAGCAGAACATCCAGAACGTGAAGCCGTTCATGCCAGACGCGTCCGAGTCGCCGCGTCCACCCGCCGCCGCTGCTGCTCGTGAGTGCTCGCAACTGTCGTCTGCGTCGCAGGTCGCCACGCCGAGGACATCTTCAGCGAGCTCTTCACTGAGGCCAACAGCTTCTACCTGAGGATGAGCAGCCTGCAGGAGCGTGTGGACCTGCTGGCGGTGAAGGTCACGCAGCTGGACTCCACCGTGGAGGAAGGTGCGGGCGGGCGGGGTTCCCTCCCTCAATCGCGTTTTTAAGATCGGCGCTAGTTGGGACCGCTAGCTAATATTCCCAAAATTTTGCCCCCCAAAAAAATTTGGCGGCAGAGACTGACTAGCTTATTCTGGCGGAGCTGCGGGTTCGGCGTCGTAACTGCGGCGTTTTTTTTTTGTTTTTTTTTGTGTGTCGCAGTGTCTCTGCAGGACATCAACATGCGGAAGGCCTTCAGGAGCAGCACCATCCAGGACCAGCAGGTGGTGACGAGGAGCTCCATCCTCAACCCGGTGCTGGAGATGTACCAGCGCTGCGACAAGCCGCCGCCTCTCAACATCCTGACCCCCTACAGGTCAGTTTGGCCCTCCACCCCCCCCCAAAAAAATAAAAAATCTCTGACCTGATAGGTTAGAACATCACGCATCAGTTTAAACGCCTGAATCTGCCTCTGAAAGCAGGTTTAACAGCCCATGTTTCTAATCAACGTAAGTAGAAATAGCAGCTCTGACGTAGTTGTGTGTGTGTGTGTGTGTGTGTGTGTGTGTGTGTGTGTGTGTGTGTGCGTGCATGTGTGTGTAGGGATGACAAAAAGGATGGTCTCAAGTTCTACACCGACCCGTCGTACTTCTTCAACCTGTGGAAGGAAAAGATGCTGCAGGCCACCGAGAATAAACGGAAGGAGAAGAGACGGCAGAAGGTTCATCTGTCTGTCTGCCTGTCTGCCTGTCTGTCTCCCTGCCTGTCTGTCTGTCTAAATCTAAATTTGCAAGGTTTATTGTTCACAGGAGCAGAAGCATGTGGAGGAGTCTTCGGGGCGTGAGGTGAAGAAGGTGCGTGTGTTTTTTTTGTTTGTTTTTTTGTTCACATTTTACGTCTGGCGGTCATTCAGGTCCCGTTTGCGCCGCCGTCGTCCGGGATCACTTGAAGTGGACAGAAATGCGTGGAAGAAATGTAAATAATTACAATATAATCACATCTTCTCACTGTGCTATCGTGTCGTAGCGTGGTTCTTTTTCGATCGTTGAGGAGAACTCGGGAATCCCAGCCTCCCCCGAACGCACCGGGACACTTGTGAATTGTCGTCTCCTTTTCTGAAGGTCCGCAAAGCTCGCAACAGGCGGCAGGAGTGGAACCTGATGGCGTACGACAAGGAGCTCCGCCCCGACGCCCGCATGACGCCGTCGCCCTACCACACCTCCGATGGGTCGCTGTCGCCCGACAGGTGAGCGCGCGCCCGCCTGAGCGACGGCTCAAGGTCAGAGGTCAACCCGAGGTGATGACTCAATCCGCTTTGCAGGTCGGGGATGTCAGACGACCCCTCCTTCCCCGCCAGTCCCCACCACCTTGACGGCCAAGGGCCTGACGTGAAGGACCATGTCGCCGCGGCAACCGGGGGAACCGGCCAGACCCAGTCGTTGGACCGCGCCCTCCGACCCGCCTCCGCATCCTCGGCGGTGGCCGCGGCGGCCGCCCGGCAGCACTCCCTGGGCCGCAACCCCCACCACCCGCCGCCGTCGCTGGTCAGCTCGGCCAATCAGAACGGAGCGCGGACCAGCGCGGCCAAAGACGCCAAGTATAAACACACACACGCGCGCGCGCGTACACACGGTCACGTACATCTACCTTAGTGAGGACCTTCATTAGCATGATGCTTTTCCTAGCTCTTTACTCGAGCCATTTCGCCTAAGTTCCTCATCCCAAACCTAAACCCGATCTAAACCCAACCTAAACCCAACCTAGACCCAACCTAAACCCAACCTAGACCCAACCTAAACCCAACCTAGACCCAACCTAAACCCGACCTAGACCCAACCTAAACCTGACCTAAACCTGACCTAAAACCAAGCTAAACCCAACCTTGACCCAACCTAAACCCGACCTAGACCCAACCTAAACCTGACCTACACCCGACCTAAAACCAACCTAAACCCAACCTAAACCCATCCTAAACCCGACCTGAACCCAGTTCTAACCTTTGTTCTAGATCCAGATCTTAACCCTGAAGTTCTCACTCCCCAGAAATGTCCTCACTTTGCTGGAAAATCAAGTTTTTTGGTCCTCAGTGTAGCAAGCATAAGTGTACACACACACACACACACACACACACACACACACACACACACACACACACGCAGACACACGTGCGTGTGAATCCATCGTCTGACCATCGTCTGACCATCGTTTGGCCTCTGCCTCCCACAGCGATCACCAGATCCCGCCGGCTCCGCCTCCGCCACCTCCTCTCATGCCGTCCATCGGACAGAAGGTGTTCCCCAACATATCCGCCCACACGGCTGCCATGGCAACGCCGCTGCACCCGGCGGTCGCTCCCGGCAACCAAGGTGCCAGAGACGGGACTCATTCCGTCGGATTCTGACTGAGTGGTTGTCAAGTGTTTTGTCTTTGTGAGGAAAAGCCTCGGTTTCGCCTGCAGTTACCATGGTTACCGGTCGGAGTGGGCCGGTTGACGCCGGTTGACGCCGCCCGTGCGTCTCCGGGGCGAAATCGCTGAATTTGTCTGTTTGAGCGAGCGGCTTATATCGGCGCATCGGCGTTTGATTCCCTGCAGTTTAAACTCCCATCAGCTCTTTTGTCCGAAACATCTCATCCTCGCGTCTTCTGCCCGCAGGTGCAGCCGCCATCCTCTCCCGCCCCTACAGCCCCTCACCACCTCCTCCTCCCCCGGCCAACTACGTCCCTTCCCCCTCCCGGGTTGGCGGTCAGGCCCCGCCCTCGGCCACCAGCGCGCCCCCGTTGCCCCTGGCATCGGACGGCAGGAAGCCTCCTGGTGGTCCCAGCATGCCGATGAATGACGCCCGCAGCGACCTGCTGGCCGCCATCCGCAGAGGTCAGAGTCCCCGTCTGGTGGTTCAGGTGACGTGTGTCAGTCCTGCCTGGTCTGGAAACCCTATGTGGGCCCACGGGTTTGGTTCTAGGTCAGTTCCCGGGCTTGGTTCAAGGTCAGGTCTTAGGTTTGGTTATAGGTCGGTTCCTGGGCTTGAATCTAGGTCAGTTCCTGGGCTTGGTTCAAGGTCAGGTCTTAGGTTTGGTTCTAGGTTGGTTCCCGGGCT
>CAAKHG010027665.1:9084-21097 GCA_901007715.1 Dactylopterus volitans | reverse complement strand
CAAATTTGAAACTTCACTCATTAACACCTCACCATCATGCAGATGGAGGGTTGGGGGAAGTTTGAGTCCACAAAACATTTCTGGGGTTTCAGGGGTGAACAGCGTTGGAGCCAAGTCCAATACAATTCAAGAAAATGGAGATGTCTTCTTTGAATGTAAAAAAAAAAAAAAAAAAGTAAAAGCATAAAATGCCTCCATACTGACTAAAAATGAGGTGTAAATGTATTTTGTTTTTTACACCTGGAAAAGTTTTTGCCTTTCACCTGTCTTTTCATTGCCCCCGTGTGTTTGTGTTCAGTTGTTACTCCCAAACAAAGGACATAAGAATAAGGGATTTAAACAAAACAAAACAAAAACAGCGTTAGTAGAGATGGCAGAGAAACCTGCAAGGACTTAAATCCTGTGTACCATGATATCATTAGTGGGCAGGCTCAGTGTGCTCCTGTTGGTCTCAGTCTCACTGTGAACATGCAAGAAAGCATAAACATGTCAAAACCTGAAAGCAAACGTGGTGACATTTCTGTTGCAGTTTGCTGAATTATATATTACTACAACTTTTGCCAGGGAAAAAAAATGAAAGCAACAATAATAATAATATTTCTAACAATAAAACATTTGAATATATGGCTAGGTTTTTTTTAGGTATTGCTAAAATGAAGAGAGGTATTTCTCCTGTAAGGGTTCCACTGAAAAATGTTCAGAATTTGACAATAACAGCAATTTTATATGCAAAATAACAAACATAACTCATAGCCCACAGAGCTTCCCCACAGTTCTGCCGCCTACTGTATATCAAATCCAGCCATAACTGCATGACTATGGGGATCACATACATATTATAATTGAACGTCTGTGGCCCCTCCCTCTCTTTCCTCCTCTCCAATGCAGCTTTTTTCACAAGGTCACGCATTAAAGCTGTTCGCGCACACACACACACACACACACACACACACTGAATCCTGAGTATTAACGACCCAGCTCTGGCCAACACACACGCAGACACAGGAAATAATCCCTTACTATTTTCTCGATGAAAGTGTGTGCTTGACATCTCAGTTGTCAGTGCCCTTCAGACAAATGAACCGTGTGTGTGAAGCATCGCGTCAAAAACACTCAACTGAAGCATTTAATGACTGTGATTCACACACAATAACATGAGGATTTTTTATGTCAAAATGTTAACTGGGGGAACAGAATTTCTGTTTATGGTGTGTCCTGCTGCGTGGACCGAGATATCCCTTCATATTAGCGTAATGAAGAGCAATTCTACACTGAGAATACTGATAAGGAGTGACTAGCGCACACACGCATGGAAACACACACACACACACACACGCACACACGCAGCAGATGTGGAGTAGCAGAGGCTATAAGCAGATTATTTCCAGCCAGAATCACAGTGACTAAAGCTTAGCCGCATCTCAGCAGGTTTTAATGTGATGATGCCTCAACACCTGCAACGACTACAGTCTGTCATGATGTCATAGCTGAGTGGGCTGGATGTGCTGCTGTCGCTCTTAATCTAACTGTGACCATGTAAGAAAGCACAAGGATCCATTCAAATCACATCACGTAATGCCCAGACAGGAAATATGTGGTCATTTCTTTTGCATCTTTTTTTTTTTTAATTAGAGGTGAAAGACAAATTCTCATGTAAAAAAAAGCATTACAGTTTTCTAGCTATAGATATAACATGTTAAACATACATTGAAAAAAAATGATTAAATACTCAGCCATTGTCTTTCTTAAATATTTGCCCAGTTCTGTTTTTAATGCACATAAGCAAATCATATATTCTCATGTCGTGTCAGTTTAGTTTTGCTGTGTTAACATGTGTTGTTTTTTTTTGATTAATTATTTATGTTGATATCATTGATTCATGTCTTCAACAACACACCGGTTGAACCCTGAGTTCAGTTTTCCTCCCGCCAGGCTATAGACGAGGTCGTCTGGCATAACGTCAAGCCTCATCTGATTGGTTGGTGTGACTTCCTCCTGTCAGCTGGCGGCCGGCGCCGTGCCCTGTAGCCAATGGCTGTGTAGAAGCGTGTCTGCACCCTGCAAGATTTGAATCCTGGATGTGGAGAGTTTTTACGTTACGACTTAAGACTGTTGCAGTCGCAGGGACACACGATGAAGCCACAAGCTGCAACTGCTTATAATTACTCTCATTTTACCTCCATAGTGTTCATGTCTTAACTAAAATTGCACAGGAGGATGCACAGCAGCACCCATATAGGCATGTTTGCTTTCTCTCTTAACGGTATGACTCGTCCCAGCACTTTTTTTTTTTTTCCAGTAAAGGCTTCAGCTCCCTAAAGGCTTTCGAAAAAGTCCACATTTTTATATATATATGTCAAGGCAAAGTGACATTCTTCTGAGTGTGAGGCAACAGTGCTGACACACACACTCCTTCCACACACACATACATGCACGCGCACACAGCGGGGGACACACACAAAGGGATTTACACGCTATTTGCCACACAGCCGCCGAGTCTTTGACAACCCTTGTGTTCCATACGTCCTCCATCCTGGCTGGGGCTGCTTGATGCTGCAAGGGGCGACAGCATCATCCGTAGGCGGCCTGTGGAGAGTGGGAGAGTAAGAATGAGACACAATCTCAGCAGGGCGCTTCGAAGTCCCCTCTAAGCTCACAGCTGGACGGCAGCTCGGCCTCTGCGACTGTAACACTGAAGTGTGTGTTAATAGCAGAGGAGACAGCCATCGTATCGCTGAGGTGCTGGGACATTGAAAAAAGGCTGAAAATCTGAAATCTGAGGGGCTCGTCTGTGAGCCGGCCAAATCCTGCAAACGCTTATTACAAACACACACGCACACACACACACACACAGACACACACGCACGCACGCACGCACACACAGACACACACACAACTGATTTAGCAATTTCATGCAAGTGGTTCTACTGCAAAGCCTAACAACAATTAATGTTACCACAAATCCATATTAAAGATCCAGGGACACTGCATTAACATTAAAGCGATATATTGCTATCGTCGTTGATTGAAATTGATTTAACTGTGCCAGACAAGGTTTATGCCGAAAATGATCAGCTCACTGGTGATGCTGCGACCGGTGCCATTTTTTTGTAAACTATAACAATGTGTTTTTTGTTATGATTTTCTTCTCTTTCTGTGTCTGCATTGTTTCTGTGCACAGTTTGACCGACTGCGAACAAAGTCGGTTTTCAGTTGAAGTACATTCATGCTACATTTAGCCCAAGAAAAGGAGGATGTAGCACAATGCAAAATACACTTAGACCAGTAACAATGCAGGAGCACAGCTGCCCTTTTCCATATGCCTACAATCAGGATGTCATCATATGTTAACCTCACTGTCTCTTCATGAGTTTCACCTTTAGCGGATGCTATATTTTCCAGTACAAGTAACATATAGTTGATCTCAGTACACAATATGACATTTTTTGGGGCATATTTGAAAATAATTCACAAATAAAAAACTGGAAAATTGAGGCTGAATGTTTGAAATGTGGAAAGATGTTTGCAAATCTTCGGACACAGTTTAAGATTGCGAATAAATCCCTGGGAAAATTTGTAAATGTCACAGGCAAATCTGCGTGCATGTCCACTAATCTCACTGCAAATATTAGTTAGTGCGTTTTGCCAAATCAAAGACCTGGTTTGTGATGTCAAGTATTTGTTAAACGTCTCTTTTAAGCATTGTTTTAATGGGGGTTTTTTTCAGTGTGCTGCACCTGCACGCTGACGGTTGCAGACAGTTCAGTGTTTCTGATGTGTCAGCAAGCCCATACTTACTATGCATATTGGTTGTGTTCCATTTTAGGAGAATGCAGCTTCAGCTCTCCAGGAGTTTACGATGGTGCAGTGTTCAGCCGGATCTTTCAGATCCTTTACAGAAATGAGGAGATTGCTGTGAACGACTGTATGAACTTCAAAGTGCACCTGCTATTGGATGGAGAGAGGGTGAGTCATGCTGGTGACATTTGCTGCACTCAAGCACACACACACGCACGCACACGCACACACACGCACACACAGAAACTTGCACAAAGTAAGGACTGGCCAAAATACCCTACCTCTTTTTAAATGTCCTCACTCTGATTCAAAAATAGAAATGTGAATATAAAATGACTTGATCTTCAAACAAAAAAAACAAAACAAAAAGCACACCATTGTGCTCCAGTGATGCCATTTGGGGCCAGAGTCTGTGCTGTGGCAATCAGCAGATGAAGCCGCAGACATTAGTTGGATAAAAACTTCCTGAAAGAACAGAAACCATGTTTTTTTGTGTTTTTTTTTTTTAAAATCACATGAAGGGTAGTTTTTTAATTTGGTCTTAGTCCAATCCACGAATATGAAAGAAACAGGATTTTTGACCTATACCGCAGCCAGCCACCAGTGGGTGATGATGACCTTTTGGTTTCTTTCTTCTTCCTTTGAGGAGCTGTCGTGGTCGTGTCATGTCATACTGTATACATAGGTATAAGTACAAAAATGGTGAATAGAGGCCTCATCATGGGCTGTGTGTTTTTGTATTCCACATGTTGTCACTACACTACAGCAGAAAAAGGCATTTGTATTAACACTTTTGATGTGGTTGTGAAGGCTTTGCTCAATGCAGAGCTAGACAATCTAGAACATGCAGGTGAGGGCGAGAGAGGGGGGCTTTGGTCTGAGATGCTGCTCTCGTCGGACATCTAATGGCAATGAATATTTGCGTTTTATGTGCATAAAGTAACAACCTAAACTGGGTTTTTTTTTTATGCTTCTTCCTTTTACCTACAGCGATTGTGTGCTTTTTTTATGGACACAGTTGAAACTTGCATGTAGAGGCAGAACGTGTCTTTCACCTCAGCTCCTGGGATCGATATGCTTGGCAAACACAGCGGAGCCCTTCCTTAAGCAAAATGTAGAGAACTGTGAAGAATGCAGGCTTTAAATGGGATTCATAACAAAGTGTAATTTTAGTAGCATTGATTGAGCCCACCTACCAGGCTTTTCCGAGGCTGGAAAAAAACTATGGTGCCCCAGGCTGGCCATGCTCAGCGCAAATGATCAGGCATGTAAACCTGCCAGACAGTTATTGATGTTCTGTCCATTGTGGTTTCGAGTGGGCTCGACCCGAAAATCCACTCTGCCCGTCTTTACTGCTAAAATTGATCAGCGTCGACAGCGTTGAGTCAGTTCTGAGCCCGATGGAGCGAAGATGACCCCGGAGCCGATCATCCATGAGATCGCCTTTGTTCACACGGTGACGTGCCATCGCACCGCTGCTCTCTGACGCAAGCGCCTGCCGTGCATCTCCAAATAACAGTCGAGGGATGTCTGCAAACTCCAGACTTGAGAAGATGTCATTAAATTAGGTGTTAATGTGTTGCTGTGTAGACAGACGAGCTTGAGGACATATCAGATTTCGGCGGTGAGCTCTACCCGACGCGCCAAACTCATTAACCTTCCAGGGGTTATCTGCTGCTCATGCCTGCAGAAATAGCCCTTTGTCTCCCCAGTGTGCTCCTCTATGTACACTTAATCAATTAGAACATCAATATGAGGCAGAGCTACAATCGCTGCATGTGTTTGTGCATATTTTAGACAAATGTTAGGAGACAGAGAGGAAGGACTAACTTTTTAGCATATTCAGCATCATTGCAACTCAGCCTTCAAACGACTACCTCATTACATCCACTTTCAGCTTCAGCTTTGTAGTTTTCCCATGCCTTTTATTCTTTTACTTTGTTCTTCAAATTCAAATTCCTTATTTCCATATTGCCTTACATGCGATGGCACTTTGAACGTGACAGTAATTTAGTTCTATTCACCCCGCATTAGATAAGACACAGAACATGTGCAGAACATTGAGAAGAACTTTGAAGTTGCTAAATCATGTTAGCACGCGTGCCAAATGACATTAATCATCTAAACCCCGTTGAAAGTGTTGCAGTACGAGTCTGTCATGTCCTCGCTGGCTGTTTGTCGTTCATTTGTTGAGTGCAGAACTAAGATAAATTCAAGGGAAAAAAATGATGAATAACCGGTGGAATATCAAAAAATACTGCAGTAAGTCGAAACGTGATGGTTTAAGTAAAATGGTGCAACCTTGATAGACGAAAATAGAAAAGCACTCTAAGAATGCAAACCTTCATGAGGCCTGTCTCCTTCTCTGCTGTTAAAGGCAAATGCATGAATTAAACCATCATATACTGTATCTAGCAAGTAGTGCTATCAATCGAATAAAAATGTAACTGTTCAGTGTTAAATCGTGGTTAATAATGGTTATAAGATATTAGTTTTTTTTATTATTTGGGGATAAAGCAAATGCATATGGTGTTGTAAATAACGGACAAAGAAACATGACATTTGTCATCACTGAGATGTGCTGTTACACTGACGTCATCATGGTGACTTACCGATGTCCGGTGGTCTCCAGTAAGTTAATAAGTGTATCTTTCTAAGCCTTTTCAGTGCCATGTGATGCAAGAACTCTTGTAATAATAGTTCCACTGGAAGAAAGATGGAATGATGGTCATCTGGATGATGAATCATTGAAGCTCCTCTTACATAACTACATTAATGGACCTGCAGCCCATTTACAAAAATTAATGTTAAGGTTGTTAATGTTGACATTCATGTAAATAGACACTAGCAGAAACTTCTCCAATTAGGATATGCCTCAATCTTTTCATATAGGCTGATGTAATATTTCAAGATACATTTTATGTTCTTGCCCATGGTGCAAATGGTGGTATGCCCATATACAAAAAAGATTTGATTCATAATTCTATAATCTTTTTGTCATATACTGTGTGTCCCTTCATGTAGAAAAATATTGTCGTACATATTACCTGTCAAGAAGTTTATGATAATCACATGTATTCATCCTCTGGATATATGAAGATACAAGCTAATTATGTATTGAAACACATTTGTATATGCACATACAGTATAGTAGAAATGACTACTTGTAAGCATAACATCTATGACCATATATACATTACACACATTTTAAACATACATGTTTGTATGGACTTTGGACAAATTTGCTAATATCTGACAAATATAGGTTTAACATATATATTTTATATGTGTATGTGCACATATGGTTTTGTCTCAGATGTACATATGTACGTACATATAATGCACATTTGCATATCGGCACTGATGGGGAGGGAATGAAAAAAAACCCACAATGACACAATTAGTTGCCATGGCAAGCAATTTTAAAATGAAAATGTGGAAAATATCGCAGTAAATATGTTTTGGGGAAATGTTGATCATCCCCCAGTAGAGCTGAGGAACTTGTAGAATCTGAGCTTAATGAGTTGGGGCTGGTCTGCTCTTTCACTCCTCTCAGAACTTAAATCCATTTCCATGTTTGAAGAACGCTCACAAGTTCTGTTCAAATGTTTTGCAGGTGGAGGAAGCCCTGAGCGAGGTGGACTTCCAGCTCAAGCTGGATCTTCACTTCACTGACAACGAGCAACAGTAAGTTTTCAGAAGTTGCACAGGAAGGAAGAATATTTGAGTTTCCACTGGAGCCGCTATTGTGGGAGAACTTAGGGGCTATTTTGTCTTCTTAGTGAAAGCCATGTCTTTTTCACCTGATTGCATCTTTCACACTTGATTACTGTGATTTGCGTTGGTTTTTTAATCGTGAGATATGAGGGGAGTCTGTGAAGCATTTGTGTGTTAGCGTGAAATGTGTCTCGGCATTCATCAGGTTGGCAGAGATCCTAACGGTCCCGCTGATCAGCAGTCGGACACTCAGCCTCCACTTCCACCCGCAGAGAGGCCTGCACCACCACGTCCCCGTCATGTTCGACTATTTCCACCTGTCCGTCATCTCCGTCTCCATACATGCTTCACTGGTTGCCTTACATCAGCCACTAATCAGGTAGGTCAAAGCACAGCTTTGCAAACATTGCCATGACACACAAAGCGCAGAAATCCTTTTGATATCTGCTATTCATGGAGCTGCAGTAACAGTGGGACATTGACCTCCCAGAATCCTCAGTATTTTCTAAACCAGGAGAGACAAATCAAGATTCTTATAAGAGAAGTTTGACGATTTTCAGCATTTGTATCACTGCAGTGTAGGTCGTATATGCAAATGAACAATATCCCTGAGCCCCCCAGAGTTTTTAATCCATTCAGAAAACCTGACAGTTCCACCTTGACCACCAGGTGACTTAAGTAACTCAAACAGATCTAAAATCAACATGCCTTTTGTGTGATTTTGCGCAGAAGCCACGCCGACTCTCTGCTCAGACTCTGTCTGGTTTCACTCTGCTGGCCGTAGTTTGTCGCATCTCCTCTCTCAGCATCTTGAAGTAACGTCGCGTCTCCAGCTCTCTTCTGTCCGTGTGTTTCCAATAGCTTTGCTGTAACATTGCAAAGATGCAGCTTTCCACACTGTTCCAGCAACTTCCTCCATAGCAACCGGCCCCTGTGAAATTCTGCGTAACATCCATCGCCCGACTGTGGCGCTTCATTATTTCTGCACAGAGCAGCTCTGCTTGACCCTCTGCTGCTGCTGCCTCTTCCTCCTTCATATGCCATATTTTCTGCATTCTGGCCTCTATATATATCATCCTGAATATTCGATTTCAGTGTGATACTATAAAATTAGTTTTCCTCCACACACTTGGGACAGTTTAAAAAGTGGGCGTGACCTCAGAGGGCAACAAGCCTGGTGCATTCAGGGGATTGTAGGATTTTTATTTTTTGATAAACAGCAATACCAGAGCCATTTTTTTTTTCAGTTTTCGTAATCATGCAGCACCAGTTTTATGACAGGATCATCCTCTTAGTGGTGAAATTTTCCTTTAAGCATTTAACAGCTAGCAACTCATAATAACATGAGTTGAGGGAAATTATGGTCTCTCAGTACTTTCAGATGACTCCACTCTGGTCACATGCTCCCGGCCCACCTTTAATGTGAAAGCCAAACAGGTGACATAAGTTAATGTATGTGGCGCAATGATGTAACCGTGGCAACAGGAGAGCAATTAAACCACATCTGATTAGCTTACATGTAATTTGATTCCCCACCACTGTGTTTTTTTTTTTTTCTCATGCCTCCCTGGTGATAGCTGAAGCCAGACACATTATATAGACTTTTTGGGTTGTCCATCCAGCCATAGCTCGCAGTGTTATATACTTATGATGAGAATCTTCCACACAAGTGTCTAAAATGATGTCACATCAGAGGATGACATTTTGTATCTAAAAGGTCAAAGGTCAGCTTTTTGTCCCATTCATGTGAATATTTGTTGATTAGAGTTTGGTGCTCAAAAAACACTGTGACATCACAAAGCATTTGGTTGGGATTAAATCATACACTGATTATGATATGGATTTAGACAAATGTCCATTAGGAAAAAATGAAGCTATGCCCTTTTTTCTACTCTTCATATATTTAATACAGGGAAAAGTGAAAAAAAATAGTGGCATTGTCCTCAATCCCTCTGTTGCTAGCAAAACTGATAACAAGCAGTTGGAGGATATGACGATAACGACCCCCCCGTTCCCTCCCAACCCCCAACTTACTTCTACAAATGTAATTCAATGATGATTTCTTAATTGAAAAAATGGGTTACATCTTCATAACTCTCACTTTATTTTAATATTACTTTACAGTGATATTGAAGATGACTTAGTCAGATACAAATGATGCTTATGATGCAATATATTTTTATATAAGGTATATTTTTGGCCTGTAACTTTTCTTTTTATGTGTGAAATATGTCTTGATTTGATTTCATTATGGTCTTAAAAGGTCTGAAAGTGAACTTAAAACCTATAGAAATGCTGAGTGTTTTCAAAACTGAACATTTGAACAACAAAACAAGGGAAAAGTTTAGGACAATGTTGTAGTAAAATCCATTTTCAGTAAAATTTGCTGTTTGTCAGCTTCTCCTCTAAAGCCCAAAGTCTGTTTACATCCAGGACTGGCGGCCATGCAGTTAGAAAATAAATCAGCGAATATAACTTATATCCCATTCATTCATCATTATAGTTTGACTTCGGTGACTTGGAATGTTGGGTTAGATAAACACAATCATGGCGTCTCACAATACAACAGACAAACACACTGCCCTCATACTTTGGATGTGTTTTTGGCTGTGGGTATTCTAAAAATACACCCCACAGTGGAATTAAATGTCGAGCTTTGCTCTCACCGCCAATCCCCGCTCAGCTCAGGAAGCCCACAGCTTGACTGCTGTGACAGTTGCTGTTTGTGTTCATAGATAGTTGACCACATAGATAGATTGGTGCATTAGCAGACCTCTGTCTTATTCCTACACATACACGATTTGTCCCTTCATTAGTTCCTCGTTGTCTCTCCAGCTTTGCTCGGACAGGGAAGGGTTCCTGGCTTGGGAAAGGCTCACCAGAGAGCACCGGCGACCCATCGGCCATCTCTGTAGAAAACCTGGTGTTTGGAGCAGGCTACTGCAAGCCTGTTAACTCTGAGGTACCGTTAACCGCTCAAATGAAAATGCTCTCATGGTTGTTCCCATTTCTCTGTAAGCAAGATGCTAAATGCTGAACGATGAGGTAAGTGGAATCGGTTTGGGAGGTGGAGGCTGATGGATTTAGCTGTGATTTCTTTTGGCCGAAGCAACAGGATTCAGCTCAACAGCTGAGCAGTTCTGATCTGGATTATAGATTCTGGACCTGCATACTCCTCGGAATCGGTCACTTGTCAGGTCACCATGAAGGCTTAAAGACCAGAGGCCGGCACAGAGATTATTGTAACTTTTAATAACAGCTGATTAAGCGGCCACCTGACCAGGCACACAGGCTCCAAAGCTTAGCATCTGGAAGTGATAGCAGCTCTCCCTGGAAGTGATGAGTGGGCTTGTCACTTACCTCCAAAGCCTCCGTGCTCATTAAAAATACATTTAAACGGCAGAATTATTTTTATCGCAATGATTAATCATGGTTAAATCTTTACAGGAACTAAATTATGTAATTGCAACAGGAACCTCCGTGCTTGCTTCAGATATCCCAGCGGATGTAAATTTGTTGTTCCTCAAACCCATTAACAGTTGTTTTTAGAAAATCGCTTAAAATCTCAGCTGATATTGCCAAACACAACTCAGTGTTCAAAATGAATTTTTCTCCAAGTAACTAGAGCACCCACCAACCAATAGCATGGATGCTAGTTGGCCGTATTGGTCAACTAGCCAGTCAGAGGTTTGCTGTAATCTTGTCCACCAATTGGAGACTGATGTGATTCTTTGTATGTTTCCAGCCGCCCTAACTCATCAAGGAAGAGGGTCAAGCTTTTTTCTTGTGAAAACAGTTTTAGGAAACAAAAAACTTGTCAGATAATATTTGGTATGTTATTTCAAAGAAAATCTGTTTGATTCAATTTGTGCTTTAATAGTTATATTGTCTTTATTTTCCCTCAGTTATGGATTTTAGTGACATCACTGCAGCACAGATATTCTGTTAGCCCAAGTTTACCTGTGGGAAAAAAAAAAAAAAACTAACAAAAGAAGGAACAAAAAAACGTGGTTATCGCTTGATTGTGCGTCACATGGTTAATGTGATGCAAGTAGCATTAGAGAAATCCAGGAAAACCTACTATTAGAAAAATTGCTTCACTTTCAGGGGTCTAATCAGTTCACTATTGGTCTATAAGATGTAGAAAATCTAGAATCTGATTTAGAAAATCTAGAAAATGTGGATCAGTGTTTCCCAAAAGCTCAAGATGATGTCTCTCAAATGTCTTGTTTTATCCACAACCCAATGATTTTGTTGAAAGACCAACAAAACCTCGAAATAGTCCTTTTCTGTTAAGAAATTACTTTAAAACCATGCTAGGTAATTGTTAAATTGTTTTTCCCCCTTATTTGGACTCTTTTCATTTGATTTTGCACATTTTTCCTTGTATTAGTATAATTTTTCAACATTTAAACTCATTTGTCCCATAGTTATGACCCACTTTATAATAAATCATTTGTCCCCGTGTCTTAACAATTAACATTGTCTTGGTGTGTTT
>CAAKHG010027664.1:45183-56110 GCA_901007715.1 Dactylopterus volitans | reverse complement strand
CTCACTGGATTTTTTTTTTTTTTTTTTACATTGCAGTGGGTGGATGTCAGTGCTCTCCAAGTCAGTGGGATTATATGAAAACCTACTTGGCTGATTTCCATGAAATCTGGTGGCGGAGTGGAGCATAAGCATAAGAATAAACCAGTCAAATTTTCCTCATAACTGACATTTTTCACAGGAGCTATTTACGTTGACCTTGGTAGAGGTTCATGCTTTTCAGAGTTCCCTTCTAGTTTTAAGGTATTTGTTGTGAAACTAAAGCTTTGAACGGATATTCGTGATCTGCTGGTTGTGCTACAGGAGGCATCAGGTGATTACCACAGTGATTTAGCTTCCCCCCCCTGGGGACCAAGGGTGTCTGTACAAAATTTCATTGTATATAATCGCAAAGTGACTGAGATACTTTGGAGCAAAGTGGTGGACCATTGCCATCAATTAGCAGTGCTGCTAATATGGCTGAAGGTAAAGTTGCCAATGTGAACTTGAGCCTTTTTGTTCTGGTCATTGTCATGAAATGCAGATACATTCAACCTTGAACGCAATCTAGTGTGAGTGAATCTTAATATCGGACAATCCAGACAATGCGGCCGGATGCGTGAACAATACCGTTGTCACACACTTCAACCACTCAGCTGAATGTTTGTTTTTCCACAAGATTAAGAGATCAGTAATTAGCTTTGGCCTATAATAATTATTCGGGTAATCAGTGCGGTAACTAAGTAACCTTAAGTATTTTTTTTTCTCCAGCACATAAATGATACATTCTTTTCTTGTCAGACGTTGGCACTCTCCCCGGTCCGAGCACCCAGCCTGCCTCTCTCTGTCTCCTTTCATTTCCTTTTCTCCCCCAGGTCTTTCTGTACCTGTCAATTTCTTTCTACAGTGTGACTCCTTAATCCACCTGAGTGCATGGAGGACAGTTTTGACATAAGAAGAAAAGATAGACTCCTAAGGAGAGGACCAGTATCTTTAGAGCCGGGGGATAACCGGATTACGACAGCCATTCTGTGCTGCTGGCAGTTTTTCTTATTACCCGTTTCCCCCCTCATCTCTGCAGAGCCATAACGCTGTCCTTTCTCAGAAGTCACACCAAACACTGACAAGTACACAAAAACACAAACTCTTTGTGTTCTTTCCTCTAAAACAGCTTTGAGATGAATGAAAAGAAGTCCCTGACAAAACGACAGTTAACAAAGAAACGGCTTCCTCATGCTGCCCTTCACGTAATCCATCTGCAAACTCTCTCAAAATGTGCTTCCTCTGTGGACATAATCATTGTCTCCGGTGGTGGTGTGACGCCTGAACCTACAGCACGGGAGATAACAGCACAGCTATGGGGAGACGGATCAACTGTCTGACCCCTGCTGCCACTCACTTTATCCCTCCAGCCCGTCTGCTCAGAGGAAACCCGGCAAAAAAAAACAAAAAAAAAAAACACTTTCTGAAGGCGTCTTATCATCGCCACCACTGGCGCGCTTGTGTGCCACCGGATCTTTTGTGTCCATTTATTTTGCCTTTGAAGAGGCCTGCGGCGCCTTTGGTTGCAGGAGGTAAATGAAATAAAGGCCTCCTTCTTAGTTGTACCCCTATATCCACGTTTATCGCCGCTACCAAAAGCAAGACCCAGAGCTTCGACTGACTGCCACAGGTCTACAGGCGAGCACATCATGCTTCTGTCATGGTTGTAATCAGCTTTTTTTTTTTTTTTTTTTCAGAAGCCATTTTGAGGCTGCCTTGAAGCTTCCACTTAGACACACAGAAAGGCCATATTGAATCCAGCTTGTCAAATGAGCCTCATATACTCATATACAATAATCCCATCATTACTGGAAAGCCCCTGCCTCTTCTTCTGAGTAGCTGTAATATTTGTACTGTATATAATTAGGTGTATGACTGCAGCAAAGCCATTCAGGCATTTCTCCATTAATGTCATTTCAATAGCAGACAAGGTGGCTAAAGCATGTATTTGATCAGGTGAGAAATTCATCATGATTAAGACGACAATCAATGGAGTCGTCCAGGAGCACAGAATTATGGCTGTGATTAATATTGATATTAATATTGATTTTTGCAGACGACAGATCGGGGAAGGGAGGCAACTTCCCCAATTGTGCATGAGTATAATAGGAAACCTGCATGGCATGATGGGAGAGAACTGAAAGGACTGATGGTGTCAGTTTTGAGAAGTAAACACGGGCGCTGATCTTATGGCAAAGGTCTGAGCCTGTTTTATGTTATCTTTTATGAATGTGTAATGTTTAGTACTGCTAACACTGACAACAATGATGTCCTCTGTTTTTTTTTTTTGTTTTGTTTTGTTTGTTTTGTTTTTGGGGTGGGGAGTCATACAATTTTGAAAACTTACACTATTTTTAGATTCTCTATTCTTGCATCACCTTCACGATGGTTTTGGTACAACATTAATACTTAATGCTATAAATCTTAAGTGATTTCCTTAGAAGTTTCCCAGAAAGAACCATGAAAGAAGTTCCTTTTTTTTTTTTGGATGGTGCCAGCAATGTTTGGGGTTCTCAAGTCACGACCTCGAAGATCCTGATGGTGCGATCCTGATGGTGCCTCCGAGGGAAATTCTTTTTCACTTGACTAGAATATTCAGCCTCTTCCTCATTAACCTAACAGACTTGAAATGTGCCATTGTAGGTCATTATTGGGTCATGGGCAGCTGGATTGTAAAATAATTATTACCTCCGTCACCTTTTAGATACTTTATCATTACTTTCACTGGTCTCCTGCCTGTCTGTCTCACACTAATGTTGTGCAGTCACTTTTTGTTGAGGGGGATTACAGAGCTCTCTCCCTGTCTCCCATTCTCATTGGCTTGGCCCGCCGTGACAGTGTTGTGGTGATGTGCGGCTGACATGCCCAGCATCATCCATAACAAGCTCCCAACTTGTGAGAATCCCACTCATGCTCGCAGGCTGTGGGTTTCAATCCCACCTCGTGTGAACGCTCCAATCAATTAGGGGCGCACGCTTTCCAATCTCTTCATGACAAAGACGCACAGAAAACAGCCACTCGAGGCTCCACCGTAACTTCTCTTTTTACGCACGAGAGGAGCATGAGATTTTTGGAGAGGTGACTCACTTTTTTTTTTGGGGAGGGACCGGCGTGTATTTAGATTAATGTCTTATCAGTTTTCGAAATGGCAAAACCTTTAGATCACATCAAGAGACCCATGAACGCCTTCATGGTGTGGTCCAGAGGCCAGAGGCGAAAGATGGCTCAGGAAAACCCAAAGATGCACAACTCCGAAATCAGCAAGCGACTCGGGGCGGAGTGGAAACTGCTCACCGACTCCGAGAAGCGTCCGTACATCGACGAGGCCAAGAGACTGCGGGCTCAGCACATGAAGGAGCACCCGGACTACAAGTACAGACCCCGACGCAAACCCAAGGGTCTGCTCAAGAGAGAGCGCTTCATTTTCCCGCTGCCGTCTTTACTTGGGGAGGCGGCGGAGCACTTGAAAGGATTTTCCATGGACTCTTTTATTGTCCCCGGGGATAAAGCCGCCGCTATCCTGGCTCCCGGCCCCTCCTCCTCCTCCTCCACGTCCGCGTCGCTGCTGGAGCCGGTGGGGCAGTTCAGCACCGGAGCTGTCCAGCGGATGGCGGAGATACCGCACCACCTGGCCGCCGGAGCTCTGCCCTACAGCGCGCACACGTTCGGATACCAGACTGCGGGCATTGGGGGTCTGGCTTGCCTCGGACAGCACGCGCACACCCACCCGCCACCCTCCAGCGGCGGGTACGTGGTGCCGTGTAACTGTGGCGCCTGGTCTGCAGCCAGCCTGCAGCCCCAGCTCGCCTATATCCTCTTCCCTGGAGGGATGAGCAAGAGCGGCATGGACGCGTACACCTCGCCCAGCTCCAGCGTGTGATGGCCGGGACTCACAGCCTCGACGCAGAAAGTTTGCGCGCAGCCTCCCAACTGTCCGTAGTAAGAACTGTGTGACAGAAATGCTCCAAATGCGAATATGCCATGCGAATATTACCGCTGTCAGTGGCGTTTTTTTGTTTTTTTGTTTTACTTCTGTGTGGACATCGTGTTGCCGCGGAGGTCAAATTTAAAATGTCACTGCTTAGCGCCAAAAAAACCCACCGCATGTCAATTCCCTGTAAATGCACAGAGGTGAAGATATGGGGTCGTAATTTCTTACTAACTTAACTACTTCATTTGCTAGCAAGACCATAAAACTGTTTTCAAACAAAGTGGTCCAGACATATCATAATATTTAAACTAGTGATTGAAAAAAAAAAACAGCTGACAATCCCTGTCCCGCATAACAGATAATCATTGAAGTGTGGCCATAATTAGACAGAAGAGGTGTGTTTCTGGTTTATGTGTTTTGAGGAGAAAAAAGGATGATTATTTAGATACATTCTGTCATTTGATCCCCGTATATTGCGAAGTCAGATGGGGGATTTCACATATGTTCATCTTTGCTTTGGAATGAGCTGTTTTCATGTGACTTGTATTAAGATTTTTATATAACCAGAAAAAAAAACAAACTTGAATTCTGAGTAGCTTTTAAGTTTATCAATGTTGGAGCAGCGTTGGTCATTTTATTGATATTGTGGATAATCCAGATCACTACAGTTTTCTATTTTATTTTGATAGATGTCCTTTCATGTGGGCTGCCAGCTGCAATGATAATTCTACTGCTCTTAATAAATTAACCTGGGGAGGTTTAATGTTAAAGCAGAATGTTTTCATGCTGCTGACTGCCTTTATTTAATCAAGCTCACTGTACTGATAAGATGCATATAACAAAGTCTTAACCAAAGCCAGACAGGTGTTAATATAATATCCACAGCCACAGAGAACCATACTGTAACAGCCTGAACTGTCGAGGTCCATCATGACTGCTGTGTGAGTTGTTGTGTTGTTTGTGTGTATGTGTGTATGTGTGCTTGACAGAGAGTGAGAGCAAACCTGGCTGATGATAAGAGAAGAATAGAAACTTCTCTCCTCCCAGTTGTTGACAGAGTGATAAGGTGAACGTTTGAATCATGGAAATGGTGCGAGATGCTGGTTGTTTCACTGTTGGAGGGTGTGAGTCCTCACACTGAAACCACCGAGCCTCAATCTCGACGCATCAACAGCTCACACTGCATATCCTGTATATGTGAGGATGTAGCAATTCAAATTATCTGCTTTGTGTTGAAAGTAAAGTGCCTAAGACTGATCCTAGATCTGTGTGTTAGGGCCACAAGGTAATTATTAGGGGTAGGACTCATCAAAGACCCCAGATATATTCTTAAAATACTTGAGTTGTGATATGATGTTGCTGCGTTGGAGATATTTTTAACTGCTAATTTTTTTCCCTGAGTAAAAACTTTGTCAACACCTGTCTGTTTCCAGTTTTCAGTCATTCATCTTACTGAGGGGCCTTATCTCTTCAGAAAAATGGGGCAGTCACGCAGTCAGACTGACAACACTGTCATTAAGACCAGACTTAAAGTTTAATGCATCTTTGCAATCTATATATATAAAAAGATTGATAATTGCCACCTGTATCAATGCAGTATCTTCACATAAAATATTATAATATTATTCTTCATTGACCTCCCTCAACCCCTTGTATTTGTGTTTCTCCATCATTTTATAGTACCAGAGATGACATATATAGAAAGGCAGTGATAGTAAAGAGGAAAGCCACAATAAATGTCCTTGACTGGACTTGAGCAGGGACGTTACGCGTCTTTTTCCACTAGGACAGTCAAGCGGAGGGAGGCTTCACTGACATCTTGGGGGACCGAGGAGACGTTACTGGGGAAAAAGTACATCAGGTTTAAAGTCCAGTTGCTGCCGACATGCCAGCCTGCTGGTGTCCTTGAACAATTCTTGTGCTTTTGGGGTCCAGTGTGGCTGAGGTTGACTTTTGATCGAAAAGTTACGACATATTATTTTGGTTGGTCACGCTCGGTTTTAAGGAGCTGAAATGGAACTTTTATATTGTGTTGATTTTTGCAGCCCCTGTGGATGGAAGCGATCGTGTCTCTGGGGCGAAGACTACGATCTCGCTGGCGTGTGTGTTTAGTCTGGAAGCCAGTGAAAGAAAGACAGGTTGTTTTGATAGTTTTTTTTTTTTTTTTAATCACGGCTGTATGCATGCCGCACAGCGATGAGGTCATTGTTGCAGCTATGTAAGATTAATAACAATATGATAATGGTTAACTGGGTTTTAATGAAATTTGTACTACTAGGTTATGTGTACACCTACAACTACCACTAACAGATTGAGTTACTTAGGAATTTTGTAGAGAAATCCTAGTTCATTAACATTACATAGTTCTTTATGGCCTCTTGACATGACTGCTGCCGGATCAGCAGACATGCGTGTCATGGCTTTGTCTGGTTTCTGTTGTCCATGAAGTTGGACCAATCACATGTTCACATGTTTGCCCCTTTGCTGCGCTGCGTTGTTCATCCCTTTACCAATATGTTTTCCAGTTTTGGCTTCACATATCGCCACATATTTGACTCGTCAGTGGGCAGTTTATCGAAACAACCGGGAGCCGGTGATTCAGCGTATCATATTTACATTTAAACACGGAATTCGTTTAGGTGCCAGGTGCGCTTGTCACCTGTGTGTCCACACCTCTTGAGACAAGGGAGCCCAACCCACCTACGTAAACCCAGTAGCCACCACCCAACGCTGCCATCACCACCCCACGCATTTTCATTCTTGGCCTGCACACCTCCTCGCTCTTGCAGCACCTTTGCCTTCCTTCACTCACTCCTATACCTGAATATACCTCAAGTGTTCGGTTGAATTTAAACTGCACACGCGCACATACACAGACGCTGTTGCCCAGGTTTACTTTTTAGCTTCTGAAGGAGGACTCCAGGATGGCGCCTTCAGCCCTGCAGAACGGTGGATTCATTTTGGGTTTGGTGGGTGCAGCGGCTCTCATCGCAGCTACTGTCATGAACAAGTGGAGTGTCAAAGACAGGCAGGGAGAAGTGGTGACATCCATTTACACCTACAAGGGTCTGTGGCAGGACTGCGAGACCGCCTCCTCAGGACTCACTGAGTGTCGCCCGCTCTACGGCATCCTGGGCTTCTCAGGTAGGACAACGCTCTTTCTTGTTTCATCCAGTCAAAATGCACCATTTACAATTAAACGAGTTGACACGAAGCTCACATCAAGATGAGCAACTGAGGAGTCATGAAATATAACTGCAGAGTAATGATGCGCTACTTTTGTAGCTACAAAAAAGAACCAAGTTGCCCAACTCCCTCTGACACCAAGGCCGGACATAGTTCAGCTCCCTCTTTTGTGATTTTTTTTTCTGCCATGTTGCTGTAAAATATAAAGTATAGCCAGTGTCATCAAGAACCATGCTGAGATCCCAAAGTGTCTGGAAACAGCTTAGCAAGTACATCATATATATATAAAATGGGCATCAGTGTTTCACTTGCAGGTGTCTAATCACTTCAGCTGATGTATTTGTGATATTATACTTTAAAATTTGTTTGAGGAAATTTGGATGAATGATCGGAAATGTCAAAAAAAAATAAATGAGGAATTTGTAAGAACTTCCTCTTAATCATGACCATCAGCGGCCAATCAGGTGATTTCACATGGGGAAGTTGAGAATAAAGGACTTGCCATCAGCAGAATAACTTAAGTAATCAGTTACAAATCAAGTTTAATCTGCTAAAACAAAACATATGTGAAACTGCTTCTACTCTCAGTTTCTGTCTGTCCTCACACAAGCTCTTGTTTAGGTGTCCAGCCAACTCCTATCAGTATTTGCATTGGCACCGGTGCATTCTGGTCATCATAATGGACACTGCGGGCCAAGATCTGGTCAACAGAGTTATCAGGAGTAGAACAAAGAACAAGCAAAGGGCAGTTTCATACAGCTGGTGTACTGTAGAACGCATAATTTGATTAAATACATAGCTCAGCTCATCTGACATAAGGTTGAGGGACAAACTAGGGAGATGTATGATTTGCTAAATTTTCTTTTGTATTCAGTTTTGTTTTTACACAAATTTGGGGGCTTGGCGTAGTTTGATGGCGCTGCACTCCCTGTCCCCTAGGTGCCTTTCAGTCGGTCCGAGCCCTGATGATCGTGGGCGTGGTGCTGGCTGTGCTCGGGGCGGTGCTGTCAGCCTTCTCCCTCAAGTGCCTCACAATGACCAACACGGAAGACGGCACCAAGGCCAAGATGAGCCTCACCGCCGGCATCATGTTCATCATCGCCGGTGGGTTTACGTACATTTAGATGAACACAAACACAAGTTTGAGGTTATTTTTGAGTTGGGTCAGTACTTTGAATAGTTCCTGTGTGTGTGCGCGTGCGTGTGTGTATCCCCTTTCAGGTGTGTGCGGCATTGCAGGAGCCTCTATCTACGCCAATCAGATCGTGTCCACTTTCAGGATGTCCACCTACTCCAGCTATGGAGGAGGGATGATGGTGGCGATGGGGGCCGGGATGGGAGGATTCGGAGGAGGGATGGGTGGAGGGATGGGCGGAATGCCAACGTAGGAAATTAAGTTTATTCTTATACAGACTGTATATGCATACACATATAATACGTTGACTTTAATATGTTCTGCATGATCTAACTGTTGAGCATATTATTACTATTACTATATTGCTGCTACTCTGTTTCCAGTTACACATTTGGGCCGGCACTGTTTGTTGCCTGGATAGGAGGCGGCATCCTGCTAATCGGCGGCATCCTGAAATCTTTAGCATTCAGGGAAATGGTGAAAGATGAAAAACCTCGGTGAGTCCACGTTCACATTTACAGGGAATCCACTCACTACTTGTGTGCGATTTTAATTGCACTTGCATTGAAAAAAATATTTTTTTTTCTGCATTTTTCATAGTTTTCATATTACCTTTTTTGCTTTAAATTTCAGCTTTTTTTAATTTTCAGTTTTAGTTGAGTTTTTTCTTGTTAGTTTTCGTCTGTTTTGTAATAAATAATGTGCAATTCTGATTCTGAGGTGAGATGCAATAGGTCCTCTGGGTAATACAAATAAATTATGAAGTAATCAAAGTTTGTTATGCACTGAAAAAAAACTGTATATGTGAGGGATATTATTATTACCATTACCATTAGCATGACCGAAAATGATAGAGAAAACAAACAAAAAAATCCTCGTAATTTTAGTTGTCACAGTTTGTTTCATCAGGACCCAACACAGTTTTCATTTTGTTGTATTTTGTGAAGCCTGTTAAAGAAAAATGTTTAAAAATCATTAGCATTCTTCACAGCAGAATTACCTACACTCCCTGTGTTGTTGCCTCTCATCCTCTAGTTACCCCGGAGTGGCTTACAAACCACAGTCCCACACCAAAACTGACCATGATGATCAGCATTCTGAAGGTGGAAAGGCAGCGAAGAATTACGTGTAAATTTAAACATCGTCTGTGTTCGCCAAAAGCCAGTGTGCTTTTTCCCTTTTCACATGCAGCATGCTTTGTAGGATGATCTTGTGTACATGCATTCAAAACAATCTAATCACAGGCATCTCATCTTGACAGAAGTAAAACAGATGCAACATCAAAATATTTAGTTTTCACAAGCAAATGTCAGTGGTTGCTGAATATTTATAAATGCTCAGAATCTGTTTGTAGTTGATTTCTTTTTTTTCATGTTTTATTAAATCTTTTTTTTAACGCATGTTTGAAAATAAAACACTGACTTAATGAAATGTGTGTTCCATGTAGCTCAAAAGTGCTTACTGATAAAAACATATGTTTGGATGTTAGCACTAAGTTAAGTTTACATTGTCTAGATAACGTTCTTGCAGACCCTCTAGTACTTTGACGGTTCTGTACTACAAGGGGACAACAGACAGTTTAGTTTCATATTGCTGCTCCAAAAATGATACGGAAATACTCAACCACATCAGTTCATGGTGAAAATCATAACGCACTAGGATGTGCAACAATGTCGGGCGAGGATGAATTAAATAATTAACAAAAAGAAAACGTAAACTCACGTGGACCTTAATTTTAATTGCATTCTTGTAGTGTAACTTAGAGTTAGCAATGGTGATACGTTGGCTGAGCGTTTTTGTCGAGATAATTTTAATTCCCTGCAGCCAGCCCGTCCTCCACGCATCACTGAGCTGCAGTGCACCGTCACATCACCAGATGTCACCAGTATCATGTGTTTGGTTATAAGGTCAGACAATACAGGTGAAAGGGTTAAAATTGTACATGAGCACATTTCACCATGAAATGTCCCCAACTGAATGCTTTATTTAAATTATTAGTTGTTTTTCATATCGGTTTATGTAATGTTATCTTTTAAATATGAGGAATTATCTTTATTATAGCATATTAAATATGCCTAAGATTTGCATTAACATCCATAACAGAAAACTACTTTTTTTTTTCTCTGCTTAATAGTCTGCAAGAAGATATTACGGAAAAAGAAAATAGCACCAAATCTCAAAACTGACCACTGCATGAAACAAGCAACTTTTACATGTCTTGGCTTAAAAAGGAAATGAATTTAAAAAATAATTTTTTTTTAAAAATCTTTGAAATGACATACAACGATCATCCCTACTAAATAAGAGTCTCTTTTATACTTGCGTTTTCTTTGAGAAACAAAGACACACAACTGAAAGAAAACCTTTTGTTTATTGTTGCATATTTAAATCTCCATCTCATTTGCTCAAAAACAAACATTCAAAACCAATCCAGCCTCTCCTAGAAGCAGAGGAAGCAGAAGAGCACGACTGCACATCAGAGCTCACATCCCGGTGGCGGTTTACTGTGAGGTCTTCACTAATGCGTGTCTCTGCAAAATCAGCAGCACTAGTGAGTAGTTGCCTGTTTGCAGCATCCTGTAAACAAGCTGGATTCACAGTCCCCCGAACTCCTCTTAAAAAAAAACAACAACAAAAAACACGTAAAAACAGATACT
>CAAKHG010027664.1:30561-42926 GCA_901007715.1 Dactylopterus volitans | reverse complement strand
TTAGGGAGGAGAGCAGTAAAATGGCAGGGTTGGCTGGTTCACACTGCTAATTTAATTGCACATGCTAAGCTAAGAGCCTCTCCTCTCCCTCACAGACCCTCCTGCAAATA
The DNA here is from genome assembly GCA_901007715.1 of Dactylopterus volitans. NCBI lineage: Eukaryota > Metazoa > Chordata > Actinopteri > Syngnathiformes > Dactylopteridae > Dactylopterus > Dactylopterus volitans. Next base: position 42,816 of record CAAKHG010027664.1, on the reverse strand, counting down.
ACAATCCAGAAATTCGATTTTCGTGTTTTCATGAAAGTTTGGAGACAAATAATGGAGTTCTTTCCCTTAGCAATCGAAATGTCCACACACACAAAGAGCGCGAGAAAAAGAGAGCGATAGAGAGAGAGAATAAATTTAGTTTGGGTAAATAAATTATCAAAAGGTTTTGTCCTCTAGTTGCTGTATCAGTTATGTCGGAATCCAAAGAGATACTCAACAATTCCAGTTGACAGGACTTTATTCTCCTTCAGTGTAGCTTATTCTGGATCTTTCAGTCTTTGTATTTTGAGAAAGCAATGATGTATTTTTTTCTTACTGTAACCAAAACCAACAGTGAGTCTCAGTACTTCCAGATTTCGCAGTCTTTATGTAGTATTTGGCCGAGATCCTAGTGAGTCATCTGCAGCAGAAATCTTTCAAAAATAGGTCACAAATACGTAATTGGATTTTTTTTTAAAGCAAACCTAAATAATTCAAGAAACACCTGGATGCTGCATCTTTCTTTTTTTTTGATAAATACTGCTTACATAGAGGTAAATTATTTTTAAGAGCAGAGTTGTACCAGTGAGTATTTCACACAGCAGAATGGTGCCAGATTGAATCAAAAGAAACTACAATGTCCATGTTCATCATTAGAAAAAAAATGTCCCTCAGTGCTTCATTGTGGCTTACCAATGTCTTTTACTGGTTTAGACCCGTCAAAAGCAGAGGACAAAGATAACAGGCTCCAGAGACTGGTGAGGAACCTCAGTTCATTGCTGTTAATGGCTGTTGTGGACAACAACAAAAATGACTCATCCACTCAGACTGAAAAGCCTAGTAGTGAAGGCTTTTGGTATTAAGTCATCAACTGTGCACTAAACTGGCATGATAGTGTCAGTATGTAGACACTCACAGGACGGCTTTCCTGCTCTCAGAGACACACAGTATGGAGGCATTTTAGGGTTTTTTTTCCTGTTATTTTCACATTTGAAAAAGTAGTCGCTGTTAACTTCAGTTGTATTGGATTAGACTGCCACGCCGTGTGTGCGAAACTCCAAACGTGTTCTCTGGACTAAAACACTTCACCTGCCCCGCCATCGCCACTGTCTTAAGTAAATAATAAGTGAATTCTTCATTTTTCGGGTGAACTGTCTTATTAAGGCAGATAACTGTTGCCGTTTGAGGAGAAAATATGATTAGTGACAGCGTTGTATCAAGAGTGCAGCTAGAGACATGGAATTGCTCTTGTGACATTTTCTCTAAAATCAGGAGGAGGGAGAAGAGTGATCTTTCCTCCCTTTACAGAGGCATTATCAAGAGGTGTAATGAGGTGTGCACTGCACTTTTGCAAGGTGCCGTTACTAGGATACCACACACCGGGGACTTGGCCTAATCAAAAGAAAAATTACACTGTTTTTCCAGTACTACTTGACTCAGTGTTTATCGGTGGGAGCACGGCAAGGAGTCTTCTCGAGTCTGCTGTAATCACTGGTGCAATGAGTTCACAGTGGCACCTCCTCACCGGTTAATGTTAAACTTCACATTCCGCCTCCTGGGGACCCCAGTCAAGCTGGGGTTCAGGAGCATTGAGGAGCAACATCACAGAGAAAGACGGTGTCAAAAGACCCAGTGACAGGAAGGTGAATACTAGGCTGTTTTTAGTTTGGGGGATGTGATCCTGTCTATAAACATCACAGGCTCTAAGAGGACGATCTTCTGAGTGACACTACTTCCCACTTCGACTAGTTAAAGACGAGAGACAGCATGCAGATCAGCTTAGGTTCCCACAGTTATAAGCTAATCTGTCGGGCATCGTCATTTTTCCTTTTCTTTGGTACTGTGATTTGGACACAAAATAACTTGTGCCGTCTAATCATTTTCTGGCATGCATTGTGTGAACCTCATTTAGAGTTTTACTTCCTCTGCTCACGCTCTTCTTTAGTAACACCTTTGCAGCGAGCTCCATGCTGTGACTGAACCTAGACATGCAATTACCCTCCATTTCCCGCTTGTGTGAGCTTTGTTGTTCTCTCTACCTTGCGTGCTTCCATCTGGGCCTCCTGCTGGCAGCAATGCCGGCAATCGGGTTGGAGCTTGGTGAGGCTGAACTCCCCAAGAAGGTCACAGGAGCTGCACAGCAGGTTGCTGGAAAAGCCCATCTCCCTGCATGCCTCCGACGATAACTCGGCACCGTATGCCGACAGCTGCAGAAGATTATATAGACGCAGACATGAAAAGACAAAAGTAGACTTTAAGAAAGTGCTAAACCACTTCTTTTGAGAATATAAAAACACTTTACCTATGAAAAACGTTTGATAAATTAGACAGACTACACTCAACGTAAATTGTGATTCTGAGTTGTGCAAATAAAATGTACTTGACTTGTGAAATTGAAAATGCTGATAATGTGCGTTTGAAACTATGGCAGACACAAATGTATTTTGTAGTTTCCAGCTATGATTCTACAAAAACGTCTGACCCAATGTACAATTTCTATGTATGATTCTATAATATATATAGAGAGAGAATCTGATGTTCACTAGAAGGTTGTTACTTTTTATGAAAATAAAGAAAAAGTGAATAACCATTTCATTTAGGATCATTGACGTGTGATCACTTATTAGGTGGCAATAAACAAGCCTTTGGCATTTTTACTTGACTAAACTGATTCATCATCTTCCGATCCCTGACTCACGCAGCGTTTGCTGACTGAGTCAAGCTATTTCATTGCAAGTGCTGTCTGCAGGCATCTGGGTGAACCACGAACAGGGTGTTTCAGTCTTAAGGTGTGTTCGTCCTTTTCGCTGATGTAAGGTGCTTTGTTTTTCTCGCTTCCAGGATTCAGTGGAGCTTTATTTGCTCCAGTTTGTATTCCCTTTATGTAGCTGTGCGGAATAAGTTTTAACAACTTGGTTTCTGCACTCGTGGTCTCGTCTACTCCAAACTTTTTAAATGGAAAGATAACGTAATACATTTGAAGCTACAGAGTGTAGCACGGGTTCCATCCGAGGTCGTGCTTTACTTCGGCTTTTTTTTTTTTTTTTGCACGATTTGACAATCCAGCAACTTAATGTTATTAAAAAAGCAGATGGCTGAGAAACAGTCAATCAGTGAGCTTTATTCGCCCAGCAGGGCTCAAAGGTTTGAGGGTGAGCCACGTCATTTTGGAACTCCGGCAGTATCAGGATGTTCAAGAAAACTGATCATCACGTTAGACAGCTGACCGCTACGCCAGCCGTTCTTACTAGTAACACAGCATCAAGTGTTTACCGATCTCAGGTGTCCGTAAACTCACCGTTTGTAAAAGAGACAGCAGCCACAGGAGATACACCTCTCCCGACATTTTGGAGCCTGCTTCGTCAGTTAACGAAAACTACTCTGAGGACCCCCTTATTTTGCTGAAGAGATGCCCCGTCGCGCCAGACCGCAAATCTCCCCAAAATACACTTTTGCTTTTTGCTTTTCTTTTAAATAAATTCCAGACGTACATTCCCGATGCGTAACATGTCTTAACTCCATATGCCCGCAAAGCCATGATTCTTAACTGGTGTAATTTAAGTTTCGTGAATTCGGCATTAAACAAGGGCGCCTCGCAGTCACTTCCTCGCGCAGCTTTTCCCTGTTGCTTAGCGTGTCTCGAAAGGAGAACAGCGCCCTCCGCTGTTCACATTCGTGTTCATTTCTTCGCATTCGTCCAATCGGGTTCGAACAGACAGTAACAGCCGACGAATAGAAAGCGTCGGCGGCGTGGTGGACCGTCGATGCGTCCAATGGTCTGGGTGGTAGTAACAGTGCGTCTATGGTGCAGAAAGGCTGCTCAACGGACTGAACGGGACGGGGCAGCGATACATGGGGGAGACGGAGGCGACAGCGGCTGGCACCAGACCTCGGAGCGGCGAACCCCGCACTCCGGAGAGATCCTCCGGGGCCGCACGGCGCTCAGCCGGTGAGAACCGACCCGACGAAACCAGCAAAGCGGGCATGAGCACGTCGCGTGTGAGGTAACCAGGTGATCCGAGCAGTGGGAGCGATCCGCGCACGCAGAGGGCCATGCGCGCCCCCCCAGCCGCTTTGTAGTCCCCCCCCCCCCACCGTCGTCGCCGTGCGTGTGTTTCCAGTTGATCCTCCTCCGGGCATGGACTGACCCGACTGCCTCTCTGGATGATTTGATGGGGCTGCTCCGAGTCATGATGCCACCCAAGTTGCAGCTGCTGGCGCTGCTGGCGTTCGCAGTGGCCATGTTCTTCCTGGAGAACCAGATCCAGAAGCTGGAGGAGTCCCGGGGAAAGCTCGGTAAGTTTGCGGGGCTGCAGCCCTCTTCCATCCCGTCACAGGCGCCCCAGGAGCCCCGCATATGGCTGCGCGTGAGGTCTCCGTCATGCTCCCCTTGATCAACGCGAAACCTGTGCAGCTCCAGTTTTCGTGCACTTTGGGCCAGTTTCGAGGCGGCGTGGGAGATCATCCGCTCCAGACAAAAGCACACATGGTTAATAATTATATCAGGATGTGGGAGCGTGCGTGACTGTGAGATGTTGTGCTCCTCCACGCGTTTGTGCAGATGTAATGGACGTGTCCACGGACAGTCCTGAGCCTCTCGTCCGTGTCGGTGCAGTGTGGGTTTGAGGAGGTGCTGCTGCCTTCAGGGACCAGCCCACGGTGGTGTGCTCCTGAACTTAACCAGCTAACAACTATTCTAGTCTTTAATTAAATTTTCTGGATTCCGCGTAATGTCAGAAAAAGCTGAAGATAATGCCTTCACTTTCCTTATTTCCATGCATCACACACAACCTATGCTAAGCCGATTATGTAATTATTGCACACAACCGACAAGAACAGCAAATATTATCATCGGGAAGCTGGAATAAGAACGTATGATTTGAATTGCATTTTTCGTGATGACAATTATTTTTAATTTGGTGTCAGTTGATTAATAGACTAATCCTCTCAGCTCGTGTACACACAAACCTAATGGAGAATCTAATTAGGAAATATAGGACATGGCGGCGCTGGTTCAGACTGGTGGTTATTGAATCAAGCTGAGAGGTGGGATGATTAGTGAAGAACATACAGCGGAGCTTCAGAGAATCAAAAGACAAACACATTTTTTTGCTCAGAATTTTAGTGATGCGCTGCACGCATGGGGACGCCACCCCGCTGCAAACACCCTCTTGCGCCTTTTACCAAACTGTGATTGAAACGTGGCTGGTGCCGCGTTCAAATCTCATTGCTCGCTCCCATCGGGGGCTCAGTCCCAATAAAGATCTGGGACATTGCAGGATTATCTCTCTGGTGCCTCCACTGTGGGGATTTTTTAAGGAGCAGCAGACTAGCGCAGACACGGTGAGGGCGCAGCAAGCGTACCTCAGGGGTTCATGCTCCACCTTCTGTGTCATTTGATGAGAGCAAAGCCTGGAGAGCTGCACGCCGAGAGCCCGTTTGACAAGCACAGGGGTATCTATTAACACTGATGGTAACTTAGGCGAAGCATGGCCCTGGTATTTGTACATTTCTGCTCGATGTCTGTGACATCTCGGCGACAGCGCATCTTTAACGCTCCCACGCAGGCAACGTCATTTCTAATGGCCTCTGCCCAAGAGATGCGCCGGCACCAATGTTGAGGTAATTATCTTAAAAACAAAGGTGTGAGTTTTCCTGTTCTAACAGGCCACCAAGAAACTGACTAGGGACCGAGATAACAAGTTTTAACCTTTTTTTTTTTTTTTAAAGATGAAGAAAAAAAAGCCCATCACAGATTCCCACAGTGGCGTGTTAAGACTCGCATCATCAAATGTTAAAAAATACCAAATTTCATGTCCAAAGAAAGTAGAGACCTCAAATTGAATGAGATGAATATAAGAAAATCACGAATAAAGCATAAAAAAAAGGGTTTTACAAAGGGAAACATTTCATGGACATGATTTAAAAGAAGTTAACATGTAAGTTCCAGAACATGGGGGATTCAACAGCAAAAGCTTGGTCACCCTCAGTCACCAACCGTGACCAAGCAATAACCATCAGGATTGCAGCCCGGGATCTCCACGCTTGAGAGGGCACATACCTTCTCAAAAGAGAGAGTACATTGAGGTGCAAGGCCGTATAAAGCTTTAAGAATGAGTGAGTAAGAAGCGTTAATAGTAAATGCAAGACTTGAGAGAGATCTAATGTGGGGAGGCACCACTCGAGTAATGTGGTCACACCTGCTCGTGCCGCTGTGAAGACGAGCGGCAGCGTGTTGTAGGCGTTGGAGGAGCCCTGGCTGACTCCTGAGTCAAGCGCGTTGCTGCGGTCAAGCTGAGAAAAGACAAAAGCCTTTATAATTTGGTGCAAATCAGTAACAGATGAAAACCCGCTGATGTGGGATTCAATCTCGAGTTCGGAAGAATCATGATTTAACCACATTTGGGACCCCATCATTGAAACAGAGGTGGGCATCAAATGTTTAACCAAGATTGACAGCAATTAAACATCAAATAAGGAACACGTGAAAATGTCAGCGGGCAAGTTTGAAACTGTAATTGGCATCTCTCGAGTATATTTTTGGTATTTACCAAATAACAATTGAGACAAACATTAGTAGTTCACGGTGCAGCCGCCGTTATTCCCTTTGCATTTCTCGTCCTCTTTGCTTTCCTTGCCATGAGAGCTGCTTGATACTTTATTTCTTAGTGGTAGTTGAGAGCCGTATGTTCCGTTGATGTGCTGTTGGCCTTCACTGGAGCGGCCCGACGCCGCCACAGGTGAACTTCACTATGTTGTTGTGCTGCTAGTCAGTCATACCTGCCCTGCTGAGCGGCCGTGTGTGTGGGTTTGGGCTTGGGGTGGGAGGCGGGTGGGAGGTAGGTGGCGTTGGGGACTTTCCAAACTGTTTTTTGTTTTTGTTTTTTGTCCGGACTGTGAATTGAATGATTAACGGTCAGTTTAATAGAATTAAGTGTGCCAGCTGAGTTTAGCTGGAACAATCAGGAGTCTCGGTGGTTGATGGCTGTACTGGCCTGTGACATGGTTTACCGCTGCACGTGCACGCACGCGCGCGCGCGCACACGCACACGCACACATACGCACACTCTGTATTCTATTGCTGAAACGCAACCTGAGAGGCCTTTCCCCTGATTGCCCACCAGCACGAGAATCTGTTGACTTGGCAGAAAGCGCGGTGATGGATGACTGGCCCGAGCAGACGTCTGTATGCTGGAGCTCTGAATTATGTGCTGCATAGCCAAATAGTTGTGACTGAGGCTCGATGCTGACAGGCAGCCACAGGGCCGGTCACATTAGCAGGTACGCCTGCTGGAGCTCCATCTGTGCAGCAACAAAAGAAGAAGCAGCGCAGTCAACCGCAGCAAGCAGGTGGTATCTGAACCAACACCGAGGACATGGGACAATTAAGGAAAGACAACTTTGGAGAGGGTGTGAGTCACCCTCCTGCATCATGTTTTCACATGTTCCCATTTAGCTTTAAACAGACTGGAATGACCAGCTCCCGCTCCTCGCAGCATGAGATCTTATTGCCTGACACACAGGTTGAATCATTTCCCCCATTACACGCCTCCCGCAGGGCAGACAAGCTGCGATTTGCTTCCAAGCCCGTCATCATCCCGAGGTTTCTCTGACGAGTGTCCTGCATTGCAATCGTGCCACGATGCAGCTGTGTGTCCTGCTGTGGGTCCAATCCATTATTCTAACAGAATTTGCCTTCGGCTGCTTATCGGCACCGCCGGCACCCGGGTCAACAGTAACCTAGACCGAAACACTAAGTCTGTGTCCAGCAAGCCCGGACACAGAAACCTAGACTGACCCTGCAGGGATGGACAGATGGAAATAAAGTTTACTTTCATACAGGCACAAATGGAGATCAAGGCCACTTTTCCCTGTGGGGGTTTGCATTAACTCCATCTCAGCTCAGCCCATTTAAGAAGTTCACCTTGGAGAGTTTCACACTGCTTATTCCAAAGGCTGAGAGTGATAGATCCTCAGTCATGTTTCTGTGATGTCAGACGGGAAGGTCTGAATTTAACTCAGCCAGAAAAGCCAACCCAAATGAATGCAGCTTGAAGAACGCCATTTTTGTTTGGCCTTTTGAAGAAAACTTTTTAAAACTGACCAAAAGAATGATCGTATCACAGCAAATGCACTCATCTCACTTCAAGTACCAGTAAAATCATTTTGGCTTCCAGAGAGCCGAACGTCTTCATACAGAGGATTCGTCTCATGAATAATTTGATGTGTCTGCGAATGATTTTGGTTTTTCTTATTTTAACAGTTGTGGAAAAACTTGAGACCGTCGGAGACGTCACATCTCCATCTCATAAATTAGTCAGTAATATTTCAATCACCCGTGATGGTGCTATGCTGAGTCCCGTCTTCCTGTGACTGGAAGCATTTTCAAGTCGAGGAAGTCAAACATGAAGACAATTGAGCTTTTAATCTTTAGAATTCCAGCTTTTGAGGATTTTTTTTTTTTTTTTACCTTTTTGATGCTTTAAAAAAATCAGGCAGCAACATAGCCTGTACATATATGAAGAGCTTCTTAAGTAGAAAGATTGCTAATAAAACTGTCAACTTAAGACCCATGTAACCAGAGCAGGCGGCCTCTTGACCTCTCTGCCTTGCAGGCCACTTGAGAAGGCCAAGCAGGACAGACACTCAAGACTTTCCCCACCAGCATCTTCGCCCGTTTATCTGATGGGCATCATTCAGCCTGATTTAAAGGAACTACGTGTCCATCTGTGATATGTCCAGAGACAGCTGTGAGAGAGGAGAGGTGCTGTTGAGCGGAGAAGTAAGGGAGGGAAGCATGCTCTGGTATAAAGTTTCTGCAGAGGTGATGGAAGACTTGAAGGCTCTTTTATTGCTGCAGTGCGTTGCTTGTGGTCTTTGGTTTTTGACTCGTCATGCCAGGCACAGGAGGCCTCACACACACACACACACACACACACACACACACCCGCACGCTGCCACATAAGGGCCCCGAGATCTGGTCAGGCATCGCCATTCGCTGCATTGCCTGTGATTCAATGACGCTTTCTACCCTTCGAGCTGCCCAGCGGCTGCTCACATCCCAGCTGCGCATTACACATTCTGTCACTGATGAGACCCTGAGCTGCAGTTGCTTTTGAAACGCCTCCATACTTGTCAGCTGCGTGTGTGTGTGTGCATGTGCGTGCGTTTGTGTGACTCAATCAAAGGGCTTCGGAACCAAAAGGTGGCTTCCTTTTGAGGCTAATTGGTGACACACTGGCAGCACTCACCGAGACTCAGCCCTGTCTCCGCAACTTCAGCCCTTTTAAATGTATAAACTCCTGTATTTATTCTTCCCTTTCCGATCCTTTCTTCTTTCTTTCTGTTGGTTTAGCTTTTAGATTCTCTTTGCATTCTCCCCGACACCTCACATCTTCATTTTTAGCCTCCCTGAAGAGTATAAAGGGTGCATGAGTCATTTGCTTTCACTCTGTATGTTGGCATCTGCTACTATAAGCAGCCAGTAGCGTCTCTCGTCGGCACCAGCTCTCTGAAACATGCCATTTGAGCGGCTAATGGAGGGGAGCCCCACTGCGGAGACAGGCGTAGGTGTCAAGGATGGATTTGCTGTGGGAAAAGGGGAGGCAAGAGTGCTAATGGTCATACTGGGCTTCTGCTGTATTGCGAGAGGCAGGTTTTGATTGGGGCCCAGGATTTATGGCCGCTAACGTGCACTTTGTCTGACAGTGAATGTGTTCCTGCAAAGTGGTGCACAAGCCAGCAACCAGAGCCGGCCACTGCATCCGCCGCTGCTGCAGCAGGATGACAGACAGGCTAATCAGGGTGTTATGGACGGCCGGATGTCATCGGAGGCCATTTTAGAAACGCCCTCCTTGACTCCCCTGCAAAGGTGTCAGCTCACTCGATGGAATTGGCTCAGCAGACCTGCTCTTACTGACTGAACGTGTGGTGACAAGCGATGAGGTATCCAAAAAATAAAGTGGTTGCACCACAGCAAACCGCCCCGCAGTCAAAAAATCGATCCTGTGTGTGGATTTGCTGAGTTATTTTATTTTTATTTTATTTTTTTTTGACTCACGGCGGCTCACAGTTAACCAAACCTAGTCAGTCTGCGTGTGTTTGACAGATGATGAAGCCTGCAGTTGGAAACACATGACAGCAGGTGCCGGTTTCCTTCCTTTATCCCTGCAGAGTTTTGCTTCCCCACGCCCCCCCAAAACCCCCCCCCAAAAAAACAAACAGTCCCTCCTCTGACAGGTGAGACGATGAGCTGCAGATCTTTTTCATGATAGCTCAACTCAGCTCCATCTGGATCAATACTTGTAAACAACTTCTTCATTTGCGTGCTGAGTCTCCTTTGTAAAATTGAATCCCTCTTGTGTTTAAGTAACCCCGTTGGATGGGAGCCCGAAAGGAGAATATCGGCTGCCATCAAAGGAGGAGGACCAGGAAGAGGGGGGGCAGAGGGAGAAGGAGAAATGAGACATGATTTAATTTTCATTGTAGCACAGAAATATTTAAAGCCCTAGCTGGTGAAAAATCATAAGCCCCTACCAAATTTGGAACAAAGGAAGCGGGCCTGCAGCATTTTTTTTTTTACCACCAATTTCATCAGAGCGTGGCAGGATAAAGAGAGAAGGAAGACGATCGCGTAACGCTGACCGACATCTTCCTCAGCCCCTGATTCAACTTTGCCCCGATTAGGCAGAGAGTTTGCTCAAAGCAGCCGCTATCGTGTTTTCTTATCACGAGACGTCCTCAAGGACAAACCGTGACTGTGTTGCTGTTGAGACTTTTCCATCTCTTTCTCCTTGTCAGGCGAAGCTTCCTCTTCCTCTTTCATTCTGCTTTGTGGCTCTTTTTGTTCCCATCTCTTTGCGCGTGGCCCGCCCACTCCTCGGCATGCGGGATTGAAAGTTTGGAAAATGCATAATCCCAACAGTGTTCAAGGTCAGGGAGCATGCTTGAATGGCGTCTCATCCACGCAATCTCTCGCATTAGCTAAAAAAATCTTCATTTTGCCGGTCTGGACATTTCTGGTCTGAAGACCTGGGAAATGCTTGGATTTTGCTTGCAAAAAAGTTGTACAAACCTTGAGCCTCGCCAAATTTCAAGTTTGTTCGACGGAATGCAAATAAGAACAGGGCAAACAGCTGTGTGTGTCTTTGCATCTCGGAATAATCACACTCCTAATTGAGGATCAGTTCATTTGTGTGTGTGTGTGCATCTGTTTCCCTTCTGTCTCTGTGTTGTTGTTTTGGGTTTTCTTTTTCCCCGTCAACCTTTTTTAGCATGGACCCTCCAGATCAGCCGGTCGGTCTGATCAATCCTAGACAACCGTCAATATCCAGGCATACCTTTTGCCTCTGACTGATATCAATGATGCGCCACTGATTCAGTCCACTTCATCAGCTCCGGCGCTGATGATGACCTTTATTAGAGATGGGAACAGGATGTCAGCCAGACATGACCAACGCACAAAAGATCTTGTGTTATTGTCAATTTCTTTTGAAAGAGCAAGAACTGCATATAAAAATTTCACAATCTTCTCCACTGATTAGGGGACAACAACAATTATTTTTCACCACTGATGAACATGCCAATTATTTTCTAGAGTAATCTATTTTTACTCCCCTTTTAAAATGGCAGAAAATAACAGCTTCCAGAATTTGATTCTACTGATTGCTTGTTTTGTCTGACTTGTTGCTTTAAATGTAATCCCCATGACTATAATTGAGTCATGTTCAACTACAAATAACAACACAGAACTTGCACATTTTTGGCATTGGTCTATGACCTACATTTCTTTGTTTTAGTTTTTTGGTTGTTGTTTTTTTTGTGTGTTTGGCAGCATTCCATTTTATTAGAGTTTGTCCGTGCCATCTGTGCAGATGTGTGTTCTTTTAATCACATTCCTGAAAGCCTGATACAGATTCTTTACATTTAGTCTCACAGACCTTCTGCTGGTCACAGATTCCTCAGGAAACATTCATTTTGAGTCACTCATGATAGAACCTCCTGGCATGAAGTATTTTCTCTTGGTTTCTTAAATATATACTCACTGACAACTTTATTAGCCTCATCTGTTCATCTGCCGAAATAACTAATCAGCCGATCACATGGCACCAACTCAATGCTTTTAGAGCTGCAGCATTGGTCAAGACGGTGTGCTGAAGTTCAGTCCAGCATCAGAATGGAGCAGAAAGGTGGTTTAAGTGGCCTTGAACATGTCATGGTTGCTGGTCCGAGTGTTTCAGTAACTGCTGATCAACTGGGCTTTAAACACATAACCAT
>CAAKHG010027664.1:15771-26238 GCA_901007715.1 Dactylopterus volitans | reverse complement strand
TGTCACACCGAGCCGTCTGGAAACCTCTAAAGGCGTCGTGAATGCATTTAACATCTGCACAATCGCATCATGAAAGCAGTCTCGTTTATCTGTCTCCCCTTTCAGTCCTCTGCCGCAGCCAGCAGTGCTCGAAAAGCTGCACAAAACATTTCTCTCACGGCGCATTTCATATTCCTTATCATCACTTAAGTAACAATGCTGATGCAGGTTCCGTTCTGTGTAGTCGGGCCTGAATCACCCCCACCCCCCCTTACCCACACGCCGCCACCTCCCTCTCTTCCCCCGTTAGACTTCACTCCTCTTTACTCTGATAATCCACTCTCTGCTAAATGCACCCAAGGACTGAATTAGAATAATTAGAATTTCAGAAGTGTAGTTTATCCAAATGTTTCGTGAGTGCTGCAGTGGTGACATAACTGTCCCCCTGGAAACTTGGCAGTGCAAAACGGCAGCGTTCTTCCAAGACTATATGGAGGGAGGATGGAGACACCAGCAGCAGCAGACAAACTCAATTTTTATACAGCAGCAACCTAGATCTCCTCCCTGTCATCCTTCATTGATTTTGCAATCCAGTGGCATCCAAGCAGAACCATACAAGCCATACACCTCAGAGTGCCGTTGATAGCCAATCTCTATTACCCCCCCAAGCCCAAGGCTTCGGTTCGAGGGGCTAACCCTCTCTTGGGAAGCAGCATGGAGAGGGAGAGAGCGCTCCGACTGCCAGATCTGAGCTGTGATGGATTTATGAGCTGCTCGGAGAAAGGATCATCTTCTCCCCCCACACCCCTCCTTTATTATCCCATCAGATCTGACATGACGGCAATAATACATGACGGTCCGTCACCTTTTGCAGATCTGGCAGGAAATATGAATGATAATTTCAAATGCTTGAGTCTAATCAGCCGCGAAATTGCTTCAGTAAATATGTTCAACTACCAGCACTTTGTCTTCCTCCTGTCTCTCACTTTGAATGAAACTCGGAGTAATAGGCTTGTAGTTGTCGCAATGTTTAAGACCCGTGTTGGCTTCACGGTTCATAATTAGCTTTTAATGCGCAGAGACGGTTTCAGGGAAGGAAAGTGACGGAAATGTGGAATGAAAGGAGGCCTGCTGTGTGGCCATAGAAATTCAGGCTTTTGTTCTCTAATTAAATGACCTCAGAAGGGAGCGCTAAGCTTAAGTTTGTGTGTGTGTGGCGCCCTCTGATATCGAGGTTTGTGCCAAGTATGTTCAGGCTGCAGTGAATAGGGAGTCTACTACAAAGCCAGAAGCCCTCTCTGTACCCGCCTCGCCTCCTTGTTGGTTGCTGGAAATCTGGCATAAAACACCATGTCTTTAACAAGTGGTTTCTGGGCCTCTTAGCATAGTTTGGGGCGTTGTAGTTGGGGACACGGTCGCCCTCGCTCTGTTCTTATGCTCCTTTAAAAGCAGCTTTCTTCGCTCAGTGGAGCCTCACATAAGCCTTGTGTTTATGCCATTGAAAAGATGAGCAGAACAAGATTGGGAAAGAAACATGGCAGCTGAGTTTAAAATGGTAACTGCCAAATTTAAAAAAAAAAAAAAAAAATCTCTGTTTTGATCATAAGATATCCAGCAAAGCTAGTGTTAGTGTTAGCTAATTAGCCTTGGTCTTGTTTGGCCATCCTTATTAGTAAAGAATTTACTGAGGTCATGTTTAGAACCACCGACGAACCTACCGCCTACAAACACTCAAACGCTGAACTAGAGCCCAACCAGTACTGGACTTTTGGAGCAGATCTTGATACCGATATTAGAGAGCAAAGAAATTCTAATATTGATCAGTCGAAATATACGAATATGAAACAGACCGTCTAAAAATCAGTGCACCAAAGCGGTACACTAGGAATTTAAAAATGATAAATGACTAAACAAAAGCTGAGCGTTAGCAATTATTATTGGCACATGCTGTTTTGCCATTTTTCTCCCAACACCGATATGCCTATGGTGCAACTATACAACTGGGCCGTCCAATGAATTTGTCTGGCTCCACATTGTACCACAAACTGCCTACTCGACAAACAATTAGTGTGCCATTACCAGCAGACCATTCATACGGAATGCAGCCAAATGCATTTCACACCAACTGAAGGAGAAATTGCGCCCCTGTTTACATTGTACATTCCGTCTCCTGTTTTTCTGTACACTCTGAATAAAAAGCAGTTTTCAAAAAAAAAAAATCAAAATATCCATTTCTTGTTAATCTTTCCCCAATATCCAGCCATGTCTTCTGCCTTTACGACAAAATATGGCACATGCTCGTCTAACCATGAAGCAAACACATTCAGCCAATCATGAGGTCCACTTGACAATTAATCTTCAGCCTGATCTTCAGCCTTTAGCCTCTCGCCTGTAGCTGCTCGCAGTAGCAGAGCAGGTCAGTGTGTCTTCAGGTGCTGTCTCACACTTTGTTCACTTTCCCTCAAAATACAGAGCATGTTGCTACTGCTGGCATTTATTTAGTCACTTTGAGGGAGCAGGCGCCTGTAACGGCTCCACATCAGGATCAAGGTTTTTGCAGTAAACTGCTTCAGTAGCTACAAGGTAGGCAACCTCATCTGTTTCCCCCTGTTGCATCTCAGCGGTGCACTGTGTGGACCAGTCAAATTCCTCCCAGCCTTATGCCCCACCTGCTTGTCCTGTTTCACCTGGTAATAGGTCACAAAATGAACTCAGGGATTTTCACAAGGGTTTTTTTTCTTGAAAACCAGTGGACTTCTGCTCGATAGATCTGGCAACAACGTTGCAAATTCACTCAATTTCAATTTGAATAAACTGAACACATAGTCGGAAACTATGCATTTACTTTCTCGCCAGACATAGTTTTCTTCTTAAAAATGTCTTAGGGTTGCATATTAACAGACTTGGAGCAAAAAGTATCATCCTTTGCACAGTCTAAAGAGATGCAACGCATCGGGGGTAGTTATGCATATACAGAATGTCCAGTAAGCTGACAATCCATAGAAATTATTGCAGTGTACATCTGGGGATTTCTCACATAATTAAAATTCACATACTTTGCGGTTGGAATGGACAGACTACTCAATTTTACATCACATGTAAAATGTACATCACATGCTGGTTTTGAACACAGCCTGAGAATTTATCACTCTATCCAATCCTATGGGGGTGAATGAAATCATTAATGGTTTCATTAGCAGCATCTCTTTCCACCTCTTACGTCAAGTGACAGGTTTGGATGAATACTTCATAAAAGAGTCACATTTTTTTCTGAATGGCACATTTTTACAATCTAGACATGTAAATATTTGTCGCTAGTTTGTTTGATAATCCCAGAGAGTAACATGGTGTTCAGTGAATACAACATCGAGAGGTTTTTTTTTAAACTAAGCTACTCAATGGCGATTTGACAAAACAACTAAGCAGTTCAACTATGCCACAATTGAGTCATCATGAGAAAGATACAAAAAGGTCCTGCGATTATTTTATCAAGGTTAATGTGGCCCGCTGGTGGGACCACACAACTGTTATAGAAGGACGAGAGAGTGTCATTAACAAAACACTCACCTCATTTGTATCGGAGTCAAGGCAGGAATCTTGATATGTAAACTTCTAATCCTTGAAAACAAGAATAAAGAGAGAATGTCATGTAGGAACAGCAAATGGTGACATCAGAGAAGGTTTCAATTAAAAAGTTTAAACGTTTAGCGCTACATCTCATCTACATGGGACCGTGTGGGTGTGCTTGGTCCAGATTTGATTGACAGCGGTCTGGCAAGCAACCCTGTTACTGTCATGGGAGTTTGGTTAAAATATTTGCAAAATCCTGATTTGCGCTGAAAAGACCATGTTGTTGACACTCTCCAGCTTAAACCTGACTGAAGAGCACCGGAAACAACTTCATAAATCTTCTGTATCATATAACCTGGCAGGGCGTGTTCACGTGAAACCTCTTTGCTGAAGAGGAAAAGGCCTTCGGACACATAGTGGTGTGTAAGAGATCGAGGGCACCTAATATTTATGACTTGCGACGTAGCAGGTCAGGCTCTGACTCTATTTTCCGACTGTCACAGGCCTCCTCGGTCTCCCCCTCACCGTGCGCCATCGTAAAAATAATCCTAAAAGGACATTCGAGCTCAGGAGGTAAAGTTCCAACATAGCAACTGTTATTGCTGTTGTTGTTGGCTGCTTTGGATGGAGGCATGAATGAACGTCTCCATTACAGTTGTTCCGCACGCTGAGAGCTGACGGCCTTCGCCCATTACAGCCACCTGGCACGTCTCCGCGCGTTGCAGCAGTTGCGAGCGCGCAGTGGCGGCGCGGCGGCTCCGTCCGTAACCAGATCCGGCTTTGATCAGGGGGGAACATTAACAGCTGCTCCGGCGGGTGTAAGAGAAGGAGCGGCGAGAGTGTTTCTGTGTAGCTGCCGCACGTGTGTTCACGTGTGTGTGTGTGTGTGTGTGTGTGTGTGAGTGAGTGTGTGTTTTGTTTGTGTGCGCGCCGCACAGATGAGGGAGATGAAGACGGAGGAGGGAACACAGATGACATCTTGATCAGCCGTCGGTGCCGGTCTCTCTAAAGCCGAGCCAGGCCAGTGAGGCTGTAACAGTGTCTCAGTAGCCAGCCTGGGTTTTAGCAGGGCTTTAGGAGCCCGCTGGCTCCACCGAGGGCTCCCACGGATATTAGGTGCTCTGGTGTTGTGCTGCCCCTCTCCCTCACGCTCACTCACTCGGTCTCACACACACACAAACACACACACACACACACACACACCCCTCTTCTCACTCCATCCTTCCTGCAGAGTTCTCTGAGGCATTGTCAACACCAGTCAATCTGAGACGAATTCAGACGAAGAAAAGCTCAAGGGCGACAAAGGCGGGGGCTTTTTTGTGTTCAGTCTTTTCACACTGAGGCCTGGCTACTCTGCAGCTTCATGCAGTGTTTGGATGGAGATGGAGACACCCCCACAATCACCCACCCACCCCACTCCTCTCTCCCTCTCTCTCTCTCTCTCTCATGCACACCCTCCTCATTTATACTTTATTGATGTCGTGTAAAAATCCAATTAGCTATCAAATAACTGTTGCCTGACAATCTTAACTACCCGCCTCTAACCAATAGCCTGTCACTTCTTGCCCTTTAACCTTCACCTTTTCATCGTCGTCACGTGACTGCTTTTCTCAGAGGCAGTTGGTCGGCTAAATCAGAGGCTCTCGAAAGCAGACTGGAGCACACAAAGGCATGCGTGACATGATGACAGCTCTCTCTTATTTGACCTCAAATGAGAGCGTCCAAACTCCTGAAATGAAGCAGTTCAGCGATGTATAATTTGGGGCGGTTTACTTTTAAGTAATGTTAAACATTGACCAGTAGATAAACAACGATTAAGGGATGTGGGACTTGGGAATGTTGGTGTCCATGAGTTGAGATGCTTCTTTCTTGCTGTCTGCCTATGATGTATAAACTGTATAATGCTACTCTCTGGCCATTTTTACCTCCCCCAATGACATTATGTTTTCACCCATGTTCGTTGCTTTGTTTATTTTTTGGCAGTATTATGCAAAAAACTGCCAAACGTGATGCTGGGGTGCAGTATGAGCCTAACCAGAACGCATTACCTTTTTTCAGTTCAAACTGAACCCTACTTATGTATATGAAAAAAAAACAACTGTCAGTCCACTTCTTATGACAACATTGGTGAAGGGATAACCCAATCATTTTGGACCAGATGTCAACATTTTCTTCAGGAAATCTTGCATTAACCCAGGCTCAGGTATGCGGTCTATAGTGGGCTGTTACTGCGATCCATTCTTGACTACAAAACATAATCTGGACAAAGAACTTCCTCCCAGGATAAAGACGCTGCCGATGATCTCTACTCTTATAAATTCTGGACTGAGCTGTATCTCTTTCTCCCTCCCCCCCTCATCATCCCTTCAGAACGCGCCATCGCTAGACACGAGGTACGGGAGATCGAACAGCGGCATACGCAGGATGGCCTGCGGGAGCGGGACACGTTGGTATCGTCGCAGTCCGACAGCGAAGATGACGTGGTCATCATCTATAACCGCGTGCCCAAGACAGCCAGCACCTCCTTCACCAACATCGCCTACGACCTGTGTGGAAAGAACCACTACCACGTCCTGCACATCAACACCACCAAGAATAACCCGGTCATGTCCATACAGGACCAGGTGAGAGCGGCGGCTGATGCTTGGCAGTCATTCGTCTTCACACTTAACATGAACTCATCTTGCATTTCGTCATACTCGCATTCACAGTTGCATTTGAACTCTTGCCATGATTGA
Organism: Dactylopterus volitans; assembly: GCA_901007715.1. Taxonomy (NCBI): domain Eukaryota; kingdom Metazoa; phylum Chordata; class Actinopteri; order Syngnathiformes; family Dactylopteridae; genus Dactylopterus; species Dactylopterus volitans. The sequence continues at coordinate 19,951 of CAAKHG010027664.1, read as the reverse complement.
TTTCTGCAATAATTACTGTAACAATTGCTGTTTCAGGTGCGGTTTGTAAAGAATGTGACTGAATGGAGGGACATGAAGCCAGCTTTCTACCACGGACACGTCTCATTTCTGGACTTCACCAAGTAAGGAAATATTCATTCGTTTTTCGTTTTTCATGATGGTGGTGCCAGAATCACTCTGCTGTAGCTTTGTGCATTTGACTCCACCTTGTGGTAATTCTGATGGCCTTCAGTTGCACAGTGAAGTCTAAGCATATTTTGTTATTGAACAAAAAGACATGTTTGCCTGCTTCCTGTAGAGCTTCTAACCCGACTATTTTTTCTCAGATTTGGGGTGAAGAGAAAACCTATCTACATCAACGTGGTCCGGGACCCCATTGAAAGGCTGGTGTCCTACTATTACTTCCTCCGTTTTGGTGACGACTACCGGCCCGGCTTGAGGCGCAGGAAACAAGGAGACAAGAAGGTTTGAATCCACAAATACTCTCATTTCAAATATTCATATTCCTGATGAATTATGTGTCGCGTTGTTTATTTGACAAGTGTTTTCTTTGGAAAAAAGTGCAACACTGGCGTCAGACATGCTCATGTTTACCGCGTTTCAGACATTTGATGAATGTGTGTCTGCTGGCGGCTCAGACTGCGCCCCCGAGAAGCTCTGGCTCCAGATCCCCTTCTTCTGTGGCCATTACTCTGAATGCTGGTAAGTATGTAAACACCTCACGTTGTAACCCGCAAAGACTCAGCTGAAAATTATCGATTGTGTCTCTTGCGTTGGTATTTAAATTGGCAGAGGAACACTTCGATTAGCCGGTCTTTAATGATGCTTACGCTTTGCGAATGATCAATATTTTTCTCATTGTCAATAAATCCCACGCCAGACCAAAACCAACAACAAACCCTATTAAGAAGATTTTTTTTGTTAGCTTATTCCTTTTTGACACAAATCTTGGAATATCAGGGAAACGCACTTACACCGAGCTTGTTCCTTTGTTACGATGAATATAGGAACGAGTTCTTCTAGTGATAGACTGATTAGCCAAGCAATACATAACTTGTGCTCATGAGGCTGACTTGCAAAAACCCTACGCGCTGATCACTGATTTCTTTTATTTATTTAGTTTTCTTATTACCTGTTGACATTTTTTCAGTTCATGTGTTTTTGTTACTTAATATAATGAAGTGCATAAAAAAAGAACAACATGATAGAAGATAGCAATCCACTATCGGTTCCTTTTTGATTCAGCCCCACAAAGTGAGTCCTGAATAATTACTTGAATGAATAAGTAAATATGAATCCTCAGCTGAAAATAGTTTGCAGCAAATGCCTGTGCGGAGGATATTCCAGGTTGCCTTGGTAACTCTTTTCTTCTAAATTTCCCATATTTCACACCTGTCCATCAACAATGTCTTTTGCTCCCATTGTGAGTCACCCTCAACCATGCTGCTCAACGCTGAAATTAACTGAACTCCATACCAACTCACTTGGCGTTGCCCCCGGTTATTTCACCAGTCATTACTTGGACTCGCCAGGTTTTCCTTACATTCCGCGCTGCCTCGTCTGTACTTGCTCCCTTTTGGTGTTGCAGCTATTCAGTATTTCTGAGCCATGTTTGCGTAGAACTCCGGCTCCCGCCTGAAACGGCTGCTGCGTCTCCGGAAAGCGAAACGACATCTATGGCCATTTTTGCAATTCTCCACTCAATACATTGACAGTAGCAAAAACATGAAGTGTTGTTAGTTTTGTTCTTTCCTCTCTTCAGGCAGTTCGTGTTTTGTTTTGTTTTGTTTTTGTTTGATAGTGCGCCACATTTCTCTCTGCTCATCCTCAAGGTCTTTGATAGCTCTCTCAGCCTTGATCTGCTCTCTCTCTCTCCATGATGATGTGTATCAATCGCTTTCTGCTCCCACTCCTTCCTCTCACCAGCGGCAGATCTACGGTTCATCTATGATCCCCCGCCAACCCCCTCCCCCTTGTAACTTTTGTGTTCTTAAAACTGTACTTTTTAAAAACATACTGCCTCAATGTCCACAAGCATCTCAAAGCATTTAAACAAACAATAAATTGACCAAACGTGAATAATTGCAAACGCGCAGCGAGTCAGCGTGGCCCTGCATCGAAGGGTGGAGTCATTAACTGCCCCAAACGTCTGAGAGCGCAGTCAGTTCACCCGGATGAAGTTTAAACATGCCAGTTTAATTTACAGTGTAACTTGTAAAGGCTGCAATGTTTGCTGAAGGCGACTGAACAATAACGGCAGGTCTATTTAAGTGAAATCGCTCGCCTGTGATTTGTCAGAACATTTTGCCCTTTGATTAGTTTTGATATTGTTAAAAGATTGGAAGAGCCTGCTACTAAACATTAAAAACTGGCATGTATGAATCCATGTCGTTCAGTGACAGATTGCCATTTTGGCCATTTTGGTTGTTCAATTACAACTGACGGCAGCTGAAGTGACTAAAATTGAAAAGGAAATGTAAAAGTGCTAGTTTTCTGGCAAGAAAATACTGAGGACTGAACAGGAGGAAGAGAAGGAAAGGGTTAAAAAAAAAAAGATGCAAGAACACTGGACAGCACAGGAGGCCCGGAGCAGGAGGAGAGGTGAAGAAATATGTGAAGGAGGAGAGGACAAAAGAAGAAATCAATGAGAGGAATGAAGATGAGGGTTCAGATTCAGAGAGACGGAGGCAGGGTGGACATGGAGGCAGACGATGATGATGATGATGATGATGATGGCAGGGAAGCTGGACCACAGGCTATGTTTTCATTCTCCTGCCATGTACTGTAAGTTCCAGCGCAATAACCTACTTGAACTCTACTTAAGTGTTGTCTGCTGTTTTATACATTTACTCCATCTCGGAGGCAATGCCACCCTACCAAGACCTCATACCACCTCCTTCCAGCCCCATGTTAAGTTTTGGCCTCTGGTTCTCAGCCTCCTTAAGCTCTCTGTGACTCTTTATCTTTACCATCTGCCCTCCTGAAGCAATCTGCTGTGTGAACCTGTGTGTGCAGTGGATTTACTTTTCTGTCACAAATACAGTTTATTTCTGCTAAATGAACTCACTGGTAATGAGATGCACCTTGGAATCATATAAATACAGAAAGACACACAACCGAAATTGCTGGCAGCCCTTTTAATGTTGAGTTTCAATAACCTGTGGCCAAAAAGTTACTTTCTAGGGATAAACAATGTTCCTGTGATCATATATCTTCATCGTGACATTTTTTCCCCCATTCCTACTTCTCTCCCCTTAGTTTTATCATCCTTCCTTCAGTCTCTGTATTTGTTTGCTCTTCTCAAGCTCTCACTCCGCTGACGTCTCATTCTCTTTCTTCATGTCGTGCCTCCAATTTTCTGAGGGATGTGAGAATTAAATTTTTTTTTCGACAATATCTTTATTGAATTTTCCAGAATTGACACAAATGTGACAGTGTGTTTTATATACATTGTAGGTTCTTGTAGGAGGGGGGCAATCAAAAAATATTAGGACACTGCATTCAATTTCTCCCCTCATCTAGTATCCCAATTATTGTAGGATGATGAATATCCATCTAAAACAGACATTCTTTGCACAGGAACGTGGGCAGCCAGTGGGCTCTGGAGCAGGCAAAATACAACCTGGTGAATGAGTACATGCTGGTCGGAGTGACAGAAGAGCTGGAAGACTTTGTCATGATGCTGGAGGCTGCGCTGCCACGCTTCTTCAAAGGAGCCACCGAGCTGTACAAAACAGGTGCCGTGTTTCCTAAATAGCCAAGAACAGCGTTTGTTGCTCCACGATTTCAGAATCTCCTAGTTTCATGATTCATTTTCTTTCATCAGTGGCACATACAATGAAAAAGCACTTTAATGGCTCACTCACATTGCGGAAATAAAAGGTTGCATGCTGTGATTGCATATTTGCAGTTTGAATTGCTCCTCTGAGAATTGAATTTGGATCAATGCGCCCTCATGCCTCATCGCCGCTGTAGTCACAGATTAGTTACAATGAGAGCAGCCAGAATGAACAATGGAGAGCCTGCAAGACTTAAATCTTACAATGGCATTCGCGCACTCTGGCTGTAAGATGATTTTGTTCTCAAGGTTCTGCAGCAGATAAATGTCCAAGTGTTAAATACACTCCTAATAACGTTGAACAGTAAATCCCTTAACCAAAAGGAAAAGGCGGGATAATAG
>CAAKHG010027661.1:0-20733 GCA_901007715.1 Dactylopterus volitans | reverse complement strand
AGAAGCAAGGACATCATTTGTCATTGTCTCCTTAAAGAGTCATTTCTCTTCTTTGTGCCAGTGTGTGTGCGTGTGTCTGTGTATGTGTGTGTGTGTGTTTACAGAAGGTTAGGGCTTTGAACCAAAATTCCTTAGCTCAATCGTCTCTGGTAATAACAGAGACTCCTTGATTTATTTGTTGAAGAGCTGCTTCTATATAAAGTTGTGTGAGATGCCATTTCCTAAAGATTCTGCAGGAAGACTCTAGTTTCACATTGTGTCACATTACGACTGTATTGATTAAACTCGTCTCTGCCAGGATTCACTCGGCTCCAGATAATGATTGCCGGTCTCCTTCTGTTTCTCTCGAATTTCCTCTCTCTCCGTCTCTCTCTTTCTCTCTCTCTCTCTCTCTCTCTCCGTCTCTCTCCACCTCTCTCCCCTTCTCTCTGTTTCTGCTTTTCTCCTGTACTTCTTCATCAGGTAAACATGCGGAGGACATATTTGGGGAGCTGTTTAACGAGGCCAACACCTTCTATCTGCGTGCCAACTCTCTGCAGGACCGCATTGACCGGCTGGCCGTCAAGGTCACACAGTTGGACTCCACCGTGGAGGAAGGTGGGTCAGAGATTCAAAGTCTGTGTGGAAAACGACAGAAAGTCATCAGTTTGGGTGGAAGTTCTGTCAGTCTCCTTCCCTCTTCCTTTTCTTCTGAGTGTTTTTCAAACACAACCTTTGAAAGTAGTACAAATTTCCCTAAAAACCCCCAATTCATCTTAAATTTGAGGTCTAGAATTTTTTTTGGAGTGTAACTTGGATTATGTGGATGAGCTTGTGCAACTTACTTAGTGTGTTTTTCTTTAGTTTTTTTTTTTTCATTATGTTTATTTTTTTATTTCCTCTCCTATATTTCTGTAAACAATCATTTTAACCAGTCACTGGCCTTCTCTTCCTCTTTTTGTTATCAGTTTCCCTGCAGGATATCAACATGAGGAAAGCCTTTAAGAGCTCTACCACTCAGGACCAGCAGGTGGTGTCCAAGAGCAGCGTGCCCAATCCTGTACGAGAGATGTTCAATCTGAGTGACAAGCCTCCACCGCTCAACATCCTCTCACCCTACAGGCAGGTGTTGCCAGTTCATACATGTTCACAAAGCACTCGGCCCCTCCATAGCTGTGCCACATTTTTGGAACTTCTCTGAATTTTCCTGAAATCTAATGTTGAATCAAATTCAATCATGATGTCACACACAAATCAGCACCTGACACAGGTGTTTTATGGGTATTGCCTGAAAGCCTGACGCCGGAACAGTCTTTTAAACTAAAAAAGGGAGATGTGTATAAATGTGTATAAAAACTGTACTTAAAAGTGGTTGTATGTCTTAGTATATCATTAAATTTAGCTACCAGGTAATATTTTGTAATAGTTTCCATCAGACAGTATGACCTTGGTGGTCAAAGGTCAAGGTAGCCATGAACCTTACAAAACCGGAGACAAGATAATAGCTTTCACTCCCCTCCGTGGACCATCACTTTATCTTGGTGGAGGGGTTTGAGTGTCCACGATGAGGTTTTTTTAGTGAATTGTGATCCCATTGAGAGTAAAACAGACAATAAAGCAGAGTACTCTTCAGAGCATGGCTACCCACCAGAGCAGACTGAATCCAGATAAAGGTGCTCTACTCCAGCTCTACTCCATCTCTTCCGGTTGCAGGAAAACAATATGGGAACGATCAAAAAAACCTAACTCAAGGCTTCAACACAAGCCAATCAGCAATGCCACACTGGCATCATCCAGTTATTTTATGCTGTTAGTGCATAAAACATGTTTTTGTTCATAGCTCAAGAAATGTCACTGATTGTGACATGTTTTCACACAATTATTTAACAAATGATGAAGGAATGAAATTTTAATTCTAGCAGGTTGAAGGTCAACTTCAGCGTCATGTCATAGTGTTCTCCAAAAACACTTTTCTGACCATTACTGGCAGAGATATAGAGGTACTGTATATATAGGAATTGTACAAAATTCAACATTGTGAAGACCAAAAAATTGTTTTGATCTATCTGGCACAAAAGCTTATTTTATAATATTAAATAGTTTGATAACTTTGTTTGAAACTTACTTATTTTAAATAATACATAAAGCCTTGAGAAAGTTCTTAATTAGATATTGGTGTTTTTTCATACCAGTTACACAGTAAATTTGTGTGTCCATTAACTGCAGGGCTGCTGTCTTTATTTAACATTCCTAAAGTATCTTCAGCACATTATATATTTAGCATGGCTGTGCCGGTGGGACTCATAACTCATAACCGTGACAGCATAGCACACAATGCCATCAGGCTCTCCGCCTCTGTCCTCTCTCCTACTTTTTCATCCTGTCGTTTCCAGTCTTGCACTGTCTCTGAAAGTGCAGCATGGATGTCTACTCATCACTGCGTCCTCGTTCGCCCACCAGTCTCTTCCACTTCTGCAGTATTCATTGCTTCTGGTGGTTTAACCCAAGTCAACCAAAACATACCACCGTTTCTTTTATGTTGCCATTTAGTTTAAACAGAGACGATGCATTGACGTAATTTGCTTCATGTAGGTTTATGTGCAGGGGCATGTGTTAACTTATATAACCTTCATGGTGACTGTAGGGATGACCACAAGGAAGCACTTAAGTTCTACACCGACCCGTCCTACTTCTTCGACCTGTGGAAGGAAAAGATGCTGCAGGACACCGAAGACAAAAGGAAGGAGAAGAGGAAGCAGAAGGTACAACTGCATCTGATTATTTCATGGTTTCATACAGGAGAACACTCGTGAAGTACAGCAAACAATTCTCAATATAGCTATTGCTAGTTTGAGCTTGTAATGGAGTCTAAATGCTCTATTTCTCTCTTTCTTCCAGGAGCAGCGGCGCTGTGTGGATGGGACATTACAAAGGGAAGTGAAGAAGGTGCGCAAAGCAAGGAACCGTCGACAGGAGTGGAACATGATGGCTCTGGACAAAGAGCTGAGGCCAGACCATCGACACACCATACACAGGGACAGAGGTGCATCCTCTGAGGGCTCCATGTCACCAGAGAACAGGTAGATGAACGCAAACTGATCAACTCAGTTGAAGAAATGTGCAGTACCATACCCATATATTTTATCTATCTCACACACCATTATCCATCCTACCTCCTCTGTTAGGGGCTTCGGTCCTGATCTGCACCATTACCCCAGTACCATGAACCATGCTGGCCACGCCCACACCTACTCTGGCCCGCCACCAAGCGTCTTGGCTGCCCAGATGGCAGCAGGGCACACCTCTCGCGGAGGAAGTGAGCATGATAACAGGGGCAGGGCTATGGCCTATCAGGGTGGGACCCTTGGCCGTTCTCACCATCAGCAAGTCCCGCTGCCTCCTCCACCTGCCGAGGCTATGAACGGGGGCTCCGTGTCCCTCCCACCAGTGGACTACAGGTAACCATAAAGGCCAAAAGCCCAGGTTGCGTCCCTGCTATCACATTTTGCGAGTTTTTGCTACTGTATTTTATATCATTTTATTTTGTACCAAACATTTCTCAATTTACCGAAAATATTGGTGCACCATTTTTTTTCTACAACTACCTCTACAAGCAACAAATAATTGTCATTCTACTTGCTTAGGTTTAATAATCTGACTCAGGGAATGTCAGGTGTTAAATTCAGAAGATAAAATGAGCACACGGGTGGTTAATTGCTGGACCACTCAAGAAAGTTTGCAAATCGAGTTGATGATCCACTTAATATTGTCAAACCATTTGTGTTAACAAGCTACCTGCTATCAACTTCTGTTTATGAGTCAGACATTCTGATGAACTGTGAGGTCATGCTGCCACCTAGTGGGTCTTTATTTTTTTGCCACACATTATCTACCCTAGTCACTGTGCTTAACAACGGCAAACTTGAGTACACACTATGACTTTTGTTAAGATTGGAGTAATTTTCTGTGTATTATCTATATTTCTTTCAGCCTGGATGGATATGCCAACACTGGTCCTCCTCCGCCTCCACCAGCCCCTCTCATACCCTCTGCCCAAACTGCCTTTGCCTCGCCACCTGGAGGGCCAATGTCTCCGGGGCCAATGGCTGGTGCCGGAGGCTATGCTCCGCCTCCGCCACCTCTATCTGGAGGGCAGGCTGCCCCGCCTCCTCCAGGTCCTCCACCTCCTCCTCTTCCAGCTGGTGCCTCCCTCTCCACAACCCACAAGATGTCTTCCTCTGCTCCCGTTGAGACCACAGTGGTCAATGATGCCCGCAGTGATCTGCTTGCTGCCATACGTATGGGTAAGAGCTGTTTTGTCTGTGTGTGTGTGTGTGTGTGTGTGTGTGTGTGTGTGTGTGTGTGTGTGTGTGTGTGTGTGTGTGTGTGTGTGTGTCTATCATGTTATAATAACATGATAGAAATGCAGTAGCATTGGCACTCATGGAACTGATGCATTAAAAAGTAAGTGAAAATAGTATTTTTCGGTAAATATTAAACATACTTCATGGGTGAGTTGGGGCTTTTTATTCCTTATTACACAGCGAAAGGTAACAAGACAAGAGTAAGAAGTGACACAAAGATTCCCGGAATGTTGCAGTTTTAGGTTGGCTCTCTGACTCTCTAAACTATGACACTGCTCAGGATTTCAGCAATAAATCAATGGCTGAATCCTCAGTGCCAACATTGCAATTAAATATTTATAAACAAATGTGTTTGTCACCTTAATACAACTTTTTACTTTACCTTACCTTATGTAGTAAATGTTACAAAGAAAATATTGATGTGCAGTGTAATGGCTATATAGTAAATGCGTCCTATGTGGAATGAAAGGTTCACTTGTAAGGCTTTTATTGTTTCTGCCACCAGCCCCAGTGGCAGGAAAGCTTGAATTACTGCATGTTCCTAAACACCATGCTAACGCAGCCAAAAGCTACTGCTAGCAGCCAGAAAATGAACCAGCAAGGTACTTTTCAATGATAAATTGAAGCAAACATTGTGTCTATTGCCACTTTAGCATACAGTCGAGAAGACAGAGTGGCACAAATATTTTGAATTTGCTAGTCACCTTTAATTTGCGGGACTTTCTGATTCGACTTTTGTCTGTATCTCACCAAAGAAACTGATGATGATGTATGAGATAGAAATATTATTGATGTTTTCGAGTGTTGAGACGCACCAACGCTGGTTGATACTGCAAGTTCAAATGGGTCAGAAAGGTTCAAAACAAACCCAGATTAACTATCACAACGGTTATTTCAAAGTAAATATGTGAAATCATCAGTCCGGTAAGAACGATCTTAAGATTGCATTGCATAACTTCTCATATGCACAACTTTGGTAGGTAAAGTTATCCGTACAAATTAGCGTTTATATAAAAATGCTTCTTCATATAAAGTGGTTCACATAATTAAAGAGCACTTTTTTTTTTTTAATCTAATCAGAGTAAAGAAGAGAAAGCATTTTGTCATTCGTACTTCCCAACTGAGGCAGAAGTAATTTTTTAGGGATATCATTGTAATTGACATTTAAACTAAAATATATGTGTAGATTGTTAATTGTTTTAATGACACAAAACTTAATCAAAATGAGTGTTTATCAAGAAATGAACCTGTAATGAAGGATGCACCTACAGTCATGTACGCTTGTACGTTTGAAGCCAGTGAATTAAAGCCGTGTCCCGCGCCCCGCCCGCAGGCATTCAGCTGAAGAAGGTGCAGGAGCAGCAGGAGCAGCAGGCAAAGAGGGAGCCGGTCGGGAACGACGTGGCCACCATCCTGTCGCGACGCATCGCAGTGGAATACTCCGACTCCGAGGACGACTCCGAGTTGGAGGAGAACGACTGGTCCGATTAATGCACATTCTGGATTTACACGCACACAGAACACACAACAAACGGGAAGACCACTTACGATGTACAAACAGTCTATCTCACTTGAACGAATGCCCACTGTACCACATGCACGGGTTTGTCAAACACTGTTGCTGAAAACACACATACACATTTACACCTACACACACAATCACATGCTGTAGGTTGATATAAGCTGAATGGTCCAAAACTGGAACTCTGGGGGTGTATTCAAGCTGCACAAAGACTGTAAAGAGACTAGTAGTAGACTGAACCGCTGACCAAGCTCTGAAACTTAAACGTACAGTGCAACAAATGTTTAAAATCACTGTGAATACACCCCAGTGGATGTTTTCTCTACCTGTTATAACACTATAGACACTATGTGAAGGTGCTCATCGTGTAATTCCAAGCTTAAGAGCGTGAGAGAAACTAGAAACTTTCCTCTTGAGCTAACCAACGTACTTGTCTTTTTTTAAAAAAAGTTTTTAATGAAACAATATACCATAGATAATCAGGCAAGTTTGTAACATGTAGACGACTTTAACTGGAAGTTGCGAAGTAGTGGATTCAGAGTCAGGCCACTGAAACCACAAGAAAGATGGGTGAGAGGTATGAAGTGTTTTTGATCATTAATATGATAATTGAGCCCTCTACGTCTGCAATCGCTCACTGCTGTGTGTGTGTATGTGTGTGCGTTTGTGTGTGTGTGTGTGGGGTGGGGCCTGGGGGTGTCATGTATGCTGGTGTGAGCCCTGTAACCTTTGACCCAGAGAAAAATAAAATGATGAATGGAGCATCCTGTCTGGCATGTCTCTTTACTCTTCCACTGTCGTCACAGGGACGACACATACCTGGCTCCAAGACTCCAGTTTCCATGGTAACAGTACAGCTAAGGAGTTAGTTGCCAGGGAAACCGGGAGGGAGGGTGGGTGGGAGGGGACAGAGCCAGGGTGAGAATGAACAAATGAGCCAAAGCAGGAGTTTTATGCACAGCACATGTTTGTTTTTAATACAAAATTAACAAGATCTTTCAATTGAGTGAACTAACCAAAGCAATAAAAAGTACGACTAACACCTTGGAAAAATAGACACCACGCTCACACAATGTTTTTTTTTCTTTTTTTTTCTTTACAATATCTCAGTTAGTGCATGTTGATTATCGTTTATCCGTTTTCATTTTGCAGATACTTAATTTGTTGTGCCATTTTCATCCAAAAAATAAAGTGCATTTCACATTGAAAACTACGCATACATCGACACAAGATGCTGTTACTGTGGTGCCCACCCCACCCACGTCTCCACCCCCACCCCAGACACACAGACATTCACAGGCCCTTAAGTGTTGTGATATTTAGCTCTAGATTCGCAACCATCCTCCCTCTGAACTCCCAGCCCATCCGTAGCTACAGATTTTCTTAACAAAACGTTGTGTACTGTTACACCATGAAGCCGTTCTGGAAATTACAGGTGTGGATACAGGTAAGTATTACATCCAGCATCACAGTCTTTTGCTATTCTTGGATACAAAGCCCTTGTTCACACCTGTTCAACCATGAAAATTTCAGACCTTTTCAGCTTCCCGGTTGACAACACTGTTGGTTGTATGAGAGAAAAAACATTCACCAACCAGAATAAGCCATGTAACATTTGTTTTATCCTCAAACATCCACCACCTTTGTTGCAAATTTCACTCAATCATCCATAAACCAGCTCTAACCAACTGGTGCATATTTAAGCGAGTAAAGTGGAACTCAAGGGAACAAATTCTACATTTGCAGGTGGAGAAATGTCTTTTTTTTAAAAAACAAAAAACAACCAAAAATGGTGCAACCCAACTCATCCCATAGATTGACTGGCTTTGGTAGCACCATGCATGGTGGTATAAAGTCCCTCCTCTCAGGCATGCCTTATTTACAGAAACAAAATAGTAAAGAGGAGCCGATTTCACAATTTGATTATTACTACATTCAGAAAAAGGCTCTACAGTGCCATTATATCATACAACATCGGAATTGGAAAGAATTCAGGCCAGACTGAAGTGGAAAAAAATAGAACTTTTCAATGAATATAACAAAATAGACTTTTCTCCAAAGGTAAAGGAATAAAGAGTTTGTGATGGTTTGTGATGTGCCAGCCTGACCTGTTGGTGCTCATCAAATAACTACAGGGTTCAGTCTGACACCGTGCACAAGTTCACATACACCAGGCTACGTTCCAACCCTCAGAAGTGCTGTTCTCCTGCTTTCCTTACTCCTTCTCTTTTTTTTTTTTATGTTTAATGCTGGGCACCCAACCCGAAGCCAGAAGGATAGAGACTTGGCGCCTCACAGCTCGCAGAGAGAAGAAGCGAGGAAGGAAAGGACAAGCATCATCTTTGAATTTGAACGTGGCCATTTTTAGCTCATAGATTCATTCAGAGGTCACTTAACGGACACCTGTCTTTACCAGACTAGATTGATTTAAAGTAGAGTAGAATATTAGCAATATAGAGTAGACAGATATCACTCAGCAAGACTAGGATTCAGTTTACTCAAAGTCCCTTTTCACTTTGGCTTGAAGTGCTGGAGCATCCGCGTTCCTAGTCCTATCTCTCTGCTAATAGTTCATAAAACACGCAACGAGGCCACTTCTCTCAGAATTGACAGGAAGACTGGCAGCTTTACCCCCGGAGGTCAAGGGTCAACAGGATTTTATATTCCTCACAACCTGTTTCTCCGCCAACCCCCGACCACACAAGGAGACTGATTATGGTCTGCTTAGCTGCTGGATCACAAACGCACTCATACACACACACACTCACACACACACACACACACACGCACATACACACATGCACACACCCAGAGGCCATGCAACACATACCATATGCACAAAAACAGTCCTGAATCACGCACGGACACTTGAGGTTACAACACTCAGGACAGTTCATTTGCTCACAGAAGGCAGGCAGATAAAGTTTTTCATCCGGGTGTGACAAATGATCAAAGCCAGATTTGGGGGTCAGGAAACAAAAACTCTTTATGGAGGAATGAGGCAGCGGAGTCACCAGTGATAAATGAGTCGTTTGATCTCCACTTTTTTTCCAGCTCAGAAGTGATTCTCCTCCCTTTTTAAGCTGATGTATCGCTGAAGCATCACTTGTAGCTCACTGAGCCTGATCACCACAACACATCCCCACCCGAGCAGCCTTTGTGGTACTTCACTCTGCAGGAAGAAGTCACAGTCGGATGTTATTGCTGTCTGAGTATTGCTTCACCTCTAAAAAATAACTACCGTTCAAAGGCTAGTTATTGCTGTTGTGATCGGTATAAATGAGGAATGAGCTTGCATGTTTGCTGGCTTTGCAGATCACCTAAAAATGTCAAAACTCAGAGCAGCCGGTTGGTGTCATGATCGAGATTCTACTCATCCATACGCAGGAAGAAAAACCCTGACTAAAATTCCCAATTTGTCTTGCGACCAGCGAGTGATGATTTTAGCTCTTTCGATGCAAAACATGTGAAGATACCTTAGCAAAGTGACTGGGGCCATAGTGACACCAGAATACCATGACATGTTGCCCGCAGTGGCTGATATGATCTACCACACTGAACTCCAGGGAGAAAGGGGGAATTTGTGCTTGATGCATGCAAATTACACATCATTCTAGCATGCAGATATCATGTGGTTGTTGCCAAAGAGCAACAACATGTCCAATAAACGGAAATACATCTTTTAGTACTTGGTAGATTCCAAGACAAAAGACATGTATCCTTTTTTTTCTGTGGGATTGTAGTGATTTTATCATAATTATTAATTATGATTAAAACTAATTCTGCTATATTCCTTCCGGGATAATATATTTCATATTGTGTTATCTTTTTAAAAAACCTAATTTTGGAGTTTTTCATACAATTTTATAGCATTCTCCAGACATTCAAAAAGTCAGAAAGCAAACGTGAAAAGAGGAAGGACATAAAGTAGTTGCATAATCCAATGGACCTTTATGCGGTTTGGTGCCTCCAATAATTGAAAAAAATGGAGGAGAGGTTTAATGGTGGAGGGGGTCTCCTGGGACTCGAGCCTCTCAGACATGAGCTGAACTAAAACACATTCAGGCACAATCCAGATAAACAAGAAGACGGAGGGAAATGGGAGCGGCGCGGAGAAGAAGCGGCTTGATTTCTCTCGCGGCGTCTGTGTAGGACGCAGGGCGCGGATCAGAGAGAGAGCCGGGGCTCTATTTTTAGCTCTCCGTGGCTGTTTAGCTTTCGACGCACGTTCAGAGTGCAGCAGCAGAGCGACGGGATGCTGCTCCAGACGGGCTTTACTGTGGCAATGCCTGCGTGCTCAGCCGCGGCCGCTCTCGCTCTCTCATCTCCCCGCCGCACACACTGCTTCAGTAATCTGCCGCGCGCATTTACGCACGCACGCACGCTCGCGCGGGGGCGCATACTAATAATCCCTCCCTATCTGAAGAAAAGCAAGCACGTGTCAACCAAAGCTCCAGTGCTGTTAACTAAATGCACATTCCATATACAGTTGCCGCCTGGAACATGTGATGCGTTCAGCGCCCTCTGCAGAACTGAGGAAGGGCGTGGCACGGATGGAGGACGGCGGGGGGAGGTGGGTGCCGCGCGGGATGGCCGCCTTATCTAGGGAAGACAGTGAAAAACCTTGCCCTATGGTGAGTGTAACAAAGAAAAAACTGCCATCCGTCCATCCATCCATCCGGGTGGGCTGTGGATAACTGACAGCAAACAGCCTCTGCCAGGGACACCCTCAGTCAGAACTGAATCCACAGCCCTCTGCCACGTCCCCATTTCTCCTGTGCTGCTGCTCTCCGTGACACCGGACGGGTCCGGTGAGGAGCAGAGCTGACCCAGGACGCCTCTCTCTTCCCACCTGGGTCTGCTTGGTCAGACATCACTGGGGGTCCGTGCTCGCTGGGCCACGCTGGCAGGCACGCAGCCGCAGCACACCAGCCACAGCGCCTTCTGGATCTCCTGGTTCCTGAAGGCGTATATGACCGGGTTGATGACCGAGTTGTAGGTGGCAGGCACCAGCGTGGCGTAGGTGTAGAGCGGAGGGTAGGTGTAGTCAGCAATGAGAGAGTAGACAGTGAATGGCATCCAGCAGGCAGCAAAGGTACCTAGGATAATGGCCAGGGTGGATACGCCTTTCCGTGTCGTGACATAGTGGGGTGTGGCTGCCAGAAAATGGTGCTGGAGGGCGATCTGATGAGCGTGGCGCATCACAATCTTGCAGATCTGGACGTAGAGTTGCAGCATGAGGCCGAAGAGCAGCAGGAAGGAGACGGACAGTACAGCGATGTTGTTCTTGGTCAGGGGCCGCACCACGCTGCACGTGGCCTCCTCTGCCAGACAGTTGACGCCTGTGACCGGCAGCAGGCCCAGACAAAGGGAGAGACCCCACAGCAGCACCAGCATGGTGTAGGTGAAGGCGGCGGTTCGCTCTGAGTTGTAGGTGAGGGCATAGTACAATGACAGGTAGCGGTCAATGGTGATGGCCAGCAGGCTGAAGACGGAGGCGGAGAAGGAGGCCACCACCAGTCCCACGGTGAGCAGCTGGGCCGAGTCAGAGTGAAGCAGGTAGGCACAGGTGAAGTGGAGCACCAGGCCCAGGCCGGCCAGCAGGTCCGCCAGAGCCAGGCTGCCGATCAGCAGGAACATGGGGGCTCTGAGCGCAGGGTTCTGCCAGATCACCAGCACCACCAGGGCGTTCTCACAGGCTATCAGAGTCCCAGATGTGCACAACACAATGTCCCAGGGGTTGACCAGCAGCGGCAACTGGCTGGGCGACAGGGACTCCTCCGGTGGAAACGTCCCCAGGCCGGTGCTGTTGTCCATCGCTCCCCCACCTCCGCTGGCCCATGCTGTGGGGTCAGGGGTCAGCCAGCTGGGGGTGGCCGGTGGCTCTTCACTCATTGTGCCCCCCGTCTGCAACGCAAATGAAAACACACACACACACACACGCACACAAACGCTGCGACATCTGAGTTGAATTTCGCACAGACAGCTTGAAAGAAAACGGTTGTGACACACATTTTCATGAGCAAAACAGAAACGAGGAGAACCATAATTAGGATTCATAACAAGCATCAGACCCCCACCCCTCCTAGGTTTTTAGCTTCATTTTTTTTTTTTTTTTTGCAGTGAAGACAAAAACACAGGGGACTGTCCTCTCTGGCAACACCCACCTTTGTGTACAGCAGTGGATGTGTGTTGCTTCAGTGTCACACATTCTCCAACACAAACTCAGCCACACTCGGTGCTTTAGTCTCAGCGTCCTGCTGTCTAGTAGGCCTATGGCAGCACATTATGCAGGAACACACACTCACGTTGCAATTATACAACCAGAAAACCTTGACCTGCATCAGATAACCATAATCTGGACCCTTTCTTTCCCTTACTGTGCAGTTCGCAGGTAAGGCATCTCCCTCTGCCGCATGCAACCTGCTGACAGTTAAAGTTATAATACACGTGAAAACTGATGTTTACTAACGCACGGACAAGGGCAGGGGTGCAGCACATGTCATGGCACGCGGAGGAGCTGCGAGTGTCTCGAACCCCAACACCGGTGCCGGTAGTAAGCCACGGTCCCGTCAGAGGTGGCAGGAGATACCGCACCCGTTATGGAAACATGGCCTCCCTCAGAGCAGCATCCGTGCACCTTCACACTACAGTGCACGGCCATATGGTGCTGCTTTACCCTCTGCACCTCGCACCAGACAAATACAGCGGATGCTCCACGTCAGCAAAATGATGCTACAGTGGTGGGTGTGGGGGCAGCCCGATACACCCCCCCTCCAGCCCCCCTCGTAAGGCAAGGATGCTCAGTAATCCGCCGCCTACCTTGACTCTGTGAGGTGAGACTCCCCGTCTAGATGGAAGAAGCGCGGCCTCGTGTGTCCATGTTCTTGATGCGGATGATGCGGCGGCGGCGGCGGCGGCGGACGGAGGCGCAGCCCGGTGAGAGGATGCTGGTCCCGTTTCTGCCTTGAAGCGGTGATGATGGCGAGAAGAAAAGAGCGCGTAGCGACTCTGCCGTTAACGGCGCATCGCCGGGGACTGCGGCTGTGCGGGCAGCGGCAATTGAGGCAGCGGCGGAAGCGAGGAAGAGGAGGGGGGGGGAGGGGGTAAGGGAGGGAGGGGGGCGCGTGCGTGGAGTGGGGGGGCTTTTGTGATGAAGGAGGAGCCCCGAATGGACCCGACTCCCGGAGAGCCGTTCAAAGTCCCGTAAATGTCTGCTTTGCGTTGCCTCCGGGGCGCAGACGGGTGCCGGTATGAAGGGTATATTTTCACATTTTTCCCTTTTTTTTTTTTTTTTTTTTTAAATCTCAATAATTCGGCTCACCTACGTGAATAAGAAAAACACTTGAGGTGCAGTGGTTGTGCTCTTCGAGCGCGCCCCTGGATGCCTGCTCCGGTTTCAGCTATGAAGATGCTGGATGCGTCCCTGCTATTCTGGTCCCGTCTGTGCTATTAACAGCAGACCTGATGTGTGTCACCAGCCTCCTCCCCTCCCGTCCTCCATGTTCTCTGCCCTCTCATCTCATCCATCCTCCGCAACACTTGCTGAGGTGAGGTGTATTTGACCGCAGACGGCTTGCGCGGCCAGTTTGCGTGTTTTTTTTTCCCTTCCTCCCCAAAGCGCCTGTCTTTCGGGTCTGAATGACTTAAAAATAGCCCCTGTTGCAGTGGCAAGGCGCGGCTACCAGGTACCGCCGCTAAGGGGCGACAGTGAGCCCATATGAGTCATCAGTGCGCACCTGTGGGACACAAAAGAGAGCACACCCTGCCTCAATCTTACTGGCTTTATTTCTTTTTCTTTAAAACAGAAAATGATCGCTTCACAACAGGCCTTTTCAAGCAAACCCTCACATTAAACTTGCCAACACCTACAAAACGGTATCAAAAGTGCACCATAGTGTTAATACATCTTCTCAAGGTCTAACATTTTCCAATGATAATATCATCTTGTAATATTTATACAAATACCATTCTGTACACTGTAGAAATACACAATGCAGCGTGCCCCCTGAAGCGGGACACTCACCCCCCACCCTTCCTCCTTTACAGCCACCCTCGAAAACATAATGCACTCTACAGAAATCCCAGTGCAGAATAACAGTGTGGGGGGGTGAGGACACTGGGCCAATGTCACGTTGCATGACTGATTAAATACCCACTCACCCCACACCCGCGGCAGAAACTAGAACACCACTCATACAAACAACCAACATCTGTACAACCCTCATTCAATGTCTTTAAAAACAATCTTGACACAGTTTTCATTCATTATCGTCTCATTGTTCCTGCAGCAGCAGTGTCCAGCCAGAGTCAATGGGATGGCGGGTCGGAGAGGGGCAGGAAAGACATGGAGGGACAGCCGGTACGTAGGAGGGAGGGATGGAGGGAGGAGTGGCTTCCACTGCTGAGCTGCGGCGCCGAGCGCGTAAAAGCACAGGTGTAACACCAGGCAGGCTGCGATGGTGCCTTGACCGTCCACCGATCCCCACGCTGTGGAAACAAAACGTCCCCCCAGGACCCGTGTCTGTGGTCAGACACCTGCTCCACATTTAGTCCCTGGACTGGTAAAAGAGGATGTAGCCTGACTCAGAGTTCTTGGAGATTTCAGAAGTGAGACCATAGAATTCTTCTATGGCCTGTGCGTCTATTTTCTACAAGAAAATAAAGACAGGGTTAAAAAAAACAAACAAACAAGCATTTGGCAAAAGACAAACATTCCTTATGTGACTACTGCCATTGAGTGATCTCCCTCACCTCCACAATATCATCATCAAACAGCAACCAGAAGTCATGACTTTTCACAATGGCAATGTAGTGCCCCCTGTTTGGACCACTGAGGAGGAAACGTTGCACATGCGTTAGCTCGGCAGAGATACAAGCACTCACCCTCACATTTAAAGTGCATCATTGATGCTCTTTAAAGAAGGCATAGACAATTACTTCCTCCTGAAAAATCTTACTCATTATGGAATATACTGTGTGATAGTTTGTCAGAAAGCAACATAGCTGTGAATTCTTCCTGCATCAGCAGATACTTTTAACATATCATCTCGTCTAAGTGATATCATACTTGAAACAAATTTTGTCATTAGCCTGTTATTCGACTGCCGTGGTTATAGCACACCTCCCACAATGCACCACCACAGCAACCAGGTCGTAGAGCCTCTCAGGATTGGTGGCGTCTCCAGAGGTGTTGAAGAGGCGGAGCTCCAGGGGGAAGACGACACGGTAGGACAGCTTGGTGTAGCGCTGCAGCTGCTCCATGTACTTGAAGCGCTTCAGGTGCAGTGCCAAGATCATCGGCAGCTTCTTTACACGCATCCTAATAATCAGAACAATTACAGCATCTGACACTGGTCCTGAACGCCCCGCTGCATTCAGAAATGCATGGATACTGACCTTTTGTGCGCCTCCTGTTTGCTTCGACATTCTTCACAGTAGTATTTGTACTCACTGCACAGTGTCTCTGTGTTACTGAAACCTCTGAGTGGAGCCAAAAAGAGAAAATCAGTCAATTCAAAATTTGAGGTCAACATCTTTTTTTTTCTCCACGCTGCACTCTCCTTTGTGTCGGTACAGGAAAGAGCGGAGTTTTCATTTTCATTCTTTACTAGTCATATAAAACAGGCATTTCATACTTTTATCTCAAATGGATCCATTTGTCAATGAAGGAGGGTGCCTCAAACTAACAACACGCAGAAAGAGCAATTTCTGCAATTTTATTTATACAAATAAAGCATGAAAAATTTACTACAGTTGACTGAAACCAGCTAAATGTAACAGTTGCCATTTTTCAGTTCTCACCTCTTTCACTTCCATTTTTTGTTCTGGGAAACAGCAGGCTTTATCATTTTGAAACTACCTCCTTCATCTGGGCTGCATTGTTGTTGCAGATCAATTGTTTGTTTTATCTTTAAAACCTCAGGCAGCAGCGAAAATATCTATCATGAGGTGCAGGGTAATGACTTCTAATTACCGTTTTGTCTGATAAACATACTACACACAAATATAAGACAAACTGTGACAGGGGGGGTCATTTACAATGGTTGCAAATTAATTTTCTGTCAACCAGACTGCCTATTCTGGTTGCACAATGTCTGACACAGCTCTGCCTTCTAAATGCAGCACTGCTGATTCACCTGAGACAGTGTGTGATGGAGGTATTCTGTTCCACATCCACAGAAAGGTCAAGAAAGTCCTCATCTTTGCTGCTTATCTGAGGAGAAAAACAACAACAACAGACATTTAAGTAAGCCAAAAACTGTGCCAGATACCGCACAAGTGCTGTTTGTCAAGCTAATTGAAAGAAAGTTGAGGGCAAGCTGTTCACAGAATGCAAAGCACAAACAGCCTAAACTGACTCTGTCTTCGTAAAGCGCAGTCTTCCCTCAAATCAAAAGCAGGTATATGTAGGTTTAATAAAGGTTTGTTTTAACAAGAGTCTCGGTTGACACAGCGGGAGGCGTTTGCTGTAACCCCAATGAATTTCCCTCCGTGTCTGATCCGTGAGACATCTCACCGTCTCACAGGTGAGGCAGCGGGTCTCATTGGTCAGAGTGCCTTGGAAGATCTCATGGACCCAGGTGGGAGCCGGTGTGGCATTGCTGTTGTTGTTCTGAGAGTCCAATGTGCCGTTGGCAAGGCGGCCATTGCTTTTCTCTTGCTTCCTCTCTTCCTGAAGCAGATCAGCGATGGTGTTCAGCAGGTAGTTAAGGAACTCATGGGCATCCTGCTGCATGTAGTTATCAAACAGCTCTGAGGAGGAAAAATACAGAAAGACTTGTTGAAATTGCTGCTGTGATATGCGCCCAGCAGATAAAGATCTTCTGCCGCCAGCCATGCGGTCATCAGTATCCGAATAGGAGACACAAGAGTATACATAATCTTATGTGAGCTGTTAAAAGGTGGGATTTGAGATGCGCTAAATTCATTTTAGAAAACACCTCATGAAACTGTCTACTGTCCTCATCTCACCATTCTCTTTGCGTAGCCGTGTGATGAACTTCTTCGGCGGTATGACGCCCACTTTCCTCTTCTGGTTGGCAATGCTATGGAACAGGTCCGCAAGGCAGGTGAGCAGGTTCTCCTTCCGCCGAGGCTGACTGCGGTATGCCAAGATCTTCTCCCGGAATGGCCGACAGAAATAGAGAGCCTGCAGCACCGAGTTACAGTAGCAGGTGTTCCCGAACTGTAAAAGAGTATCACATGTGGTTCTCAGGACAATCGGAGTGAATAGGAGCCAGGTGGAAAAGCAAGGAGTATTCACAGTGTAAAATCCACTTACATTGACCAGGCCAAAGTAGTGCTCATTGACTGGAAACTGCTCAGATCCAATCTCTTTCTCCAGAGCAGAGGCATTGGCGCCCTGTGAATGCCAAATAGTGAATGACTAAGATTGCAAACTTCACCCACTAGTTTGACACTACTCTTAGTTGTTAAGCAACTGCTGAACTGAAAAGGCAAGTAGCTTGGCATCCTCAAGGTCATTTGTGGCTGGTCGGAAGCAGAAAACTGATGGATCTAAAGAAAACTCCAAATATTTATTTTCCAACTTACCATCCTCAACCTTGAACACGATCAAAACTCAGAGCACGAATCAGCTTAGACTGACAACAAAGTTGGGCGTAAACTCAGACCCAAATCAGACCGAGTTGTCCGTCAAAGCAAAAAAAAAAAAATGCATGTGACGGGACTTCCTGCGCAAGTTCATTAGACCTCGACCCAGTTTTAGGACCGCACATGCATTTAGCACGATTTTGAGAGCTGACATGAGGCGCTGCGACGTGCAGGCAACAACAAGCTGTGCGGGGTAGACGCGGACCTGGAACGAGTCCACAGCTGCGCAGCTGATGTTTAACAATGTCGTCATTGCCTGCGTTAATACTGTCTAATAGCGATGGTGCAGTTTAGCGCCAGTATACGATACACATACTGCAGATTAATGGTCTATCCGTGAGACGTCGTCCATTGTCCAGTTGTGTTCCAGTTGTTGGCAAGCTCGAACATTGCTTTAGCTTCAGTTACCTTGACGTTAGCCAGTTAGCTTTAAACCCCCAGCTACAGGTACGCTGACACTGGGTCCAAAGAAGCCGTGGTCGTTGTTAACCGAAGAAGTCATCAAAGTATTGGTCAAAAACTCAATGACACTCCAGAGTATCCTTTTAATATCGTCGGCAAAGAGAGGAGGACCTAGGAATTCGCGGGTAGCTGCTTGCTGTGCTACGGTCGGAAAACAGCTTTGCTAGCACGGAGACTAAGGTTTTAGTGCTCCAATTTATGATGCCACTGATTTAAGATCCGTGAATAAATGAAGTCACTGTTTCCATGTCGCATACAAGCCGACGTGCACACTCACCATGGTACAAAAAGAGGCTAATTTGGAGACTGTCATTAGGATTTCCATTCGGCTAGCGCCATCTTCCACCACACCGCCGCGCGCTGACTAGAGTGAGTCGTTCCCCCGCGTGAGGGCAGCCAGACGATTTTGCTGACTGAGCTCGCGACAAAACGTCCAGCAGCTAAAGGAGACGAGAGGATTCGCCGCGCGGTGTTTCCGTCTTTGCTGTCTGCAGAGTGGTTGAATCCGTTTAGACTTTCACGTATTCTAATTTTTCTAACCTTCAGACAGCGGCTCATTTGTCGAAGCCAAATTAATCAGTGGTCTTGTTTAACTAAGTTACCCATTTAATTCGTCCAAGAAACTAAAGAGTTGCCCTTCTCAGCCATTGCGCATGCGTATCGCCCCAACAGCGTAGAGTGGTTAACGTTTATCAAAAAGTCAAATAAAATAACACATCTGTCAGGTAAAAACATTGCGAATATGTTACTTTGCTTAGAAACGAATCACCTCTTTAATACACTGTTCACGTCTCGGTGTCTGAGATAAACACGGCAATGTTACAGATCACATTTGATCCAGATTTATTGTACAGACTCTGGTGTAATAAATAAATGTACTTATCTTGAGTCTGCTGACCACTTGTCGCTGATTTTTCTTTTGGTTCAGGCGATATCGCTGCCAGCCTAAATTGTATTTTACAAGGCGGAGATTGGGGGTCCTGAATCTCTCTTTCCGCCGTACCCGCCATCTTGTAGAGACCGGGGGTAAGACGTTCTCCGTCCTAAACTGCATTTTCTGCTGTTTTATATCATCATCCGTTGAGAATTACGGTCATATATACACATTATCGACTCCCTCACCTCTGAGTGGGTAAATACTGCCCGGGAACTCGTCCTACAGAGTGATAATATCTTGTTAAATGTGAGCTGGAGCAGCAGCGTGGCTCTCCATGTGGGCCTAACAGGCGATTTTACGATGTGTAGAAGATGTTTTCCCACTGACACTCAGCAAAACCTGCTGTAATATAGGTTAACTTGACAGTTGTCCGACGTAGTGGTTTGTTATTTAGCAAAACTGCCCAAAAATTGCAGATTCTCAGTCACTTGTCGTTTTTGCGTTTGATAGTCGCCAACCAACCAACGCCGCGATTGTTCCTCTACATAGACTTCATAGAATAGGCGCTATGTGCCGTCTTGAGTCAGATCTCCGGCACGATCTTTTTCTATTATGTCTTAGTATAATCCGATTGTACGTGTAACGCAGTTATAAGCCGTGTAAACAGTATTATGCTTCTGTAGCAGTCGGTGCCGGACGGTCGGTCTGCACCCAAGAATGTTTATGCCATAATTTTTCCACTATCGGACAAAACGGCATGCATTTTGTGTAATGATATGACGAAGCACCATAAAGGTAATGGTTTCAGAGACATTAGTTTCGACTTTCCGCAGCCATGATTTACCAAAGGAAAATAACGATACCTCAGTTTTTTTCCCCCATTATTCATAGGTGTGTGAGTGAGTAGAGTGATGTTTACACCTGATGGAAATCTTAAAGCCCTTTTAATGACCAACATTGCTCTTCTTTCAGTAATCAGGCATCATGACGAACACCAGAGGCAAGAGGAGGGGGACCAGGTACATGTTCAGCAGGCCATTCCGCAAGCATGGTGAGTAACTATTAAGCAAGATCCATTTTTATTTGTTATGTTGGCTAATTCAAGACGAACAGTCAAAGCTGCACAAAACATGTACATGTTTGTAATTTTCTTCCCAGGACCAATTCCCCTGTCCACATACATGCGCATCTACAAGAAGGGTGATATTGTTGACATCAAGGTAAGAAATGGTCTGATGTATTCATGAGTTCATTTTAATGGCAAATTCAGGACTTTTTGTGGAATAGTTTTGATAATTCACTTGCTTTCAATTCAGTACGGGATAATTTTTTAGGTACTCTGACCATTAAATTTTCAAGGAGTTGTAATTGCATGGCTCCTGTACCATAAGTAGTCTTTCATTGTTTTTTGTAGGCTGTAATGTGAAGTGCCATGTAAATACTAACTTGAATTGATTCGTCATTTTGGAAATGTTATACTAGACTTCAAATCATTTTTGAACAATCTAATTTCATAAATGGCAAATGCGTTGATTGTTTTACAAAGCAACTTAAATTGCCTGAACTTAGAGTGGTCTTTACCAGTTTCACTATAGAAAATGGTAAGACATTGTATAAACTAGTTCCTTAATTTGAAGCATTATAGAAATAAAAGTTGTTGCTGCTTATTCTGATATTGTCACGTTTCCAGGGCACAGGCACCATTCAGAAAGGTATGCCTCATAAATGCTACCATGGCAAGACGGGCCGTGTCTACAATGTTACCCAGCATGCTGTCGGCATCATTGTCAACAAGCAGGTCAAGTAAGTGCAAGTGACAATTAGCTTGTGCGATGATTGTGACCACCATGTTACTTTGAATCAGCAGGCACCGTAGGACTTAAAATGCCTACAAACTAAGAGCATCAAACACC
>CAAKHG010027658.1:3045-16564 GCA_901007715.1 Dactylopterus volitans | reverse complement strand
AAAAAAAAAGGATTTCATTTAGGTCTGTCTGAGACCTTTTCACAGTGCAAAGACCGCCGCCTACATGTGAGGTTTAACTGGTCCATACACACACGCACACTCACATACACACACACACGCAGACCCAGACTTTCAATGTCTTTGGTGCTCTTTATTCCAGCCAGTTCTCATCCCAGTGAGTCAAATGTGGACTCCTTGGTTCCGCTACATGAGGCACCTTTGTATGAAAACCTTTGGATTCACTCCAATGTGAAGCTTTGGCACCCGTATGAAACAAAAGCTGGGCTGAGAACAGGTTGGTGCCTGTTAATGTCAGAATTTTCAAAAAAAAAAAAATAACTGCACCCTGCAACACCTGATCAATATTCAACATATGTTTTCTCTATAAAATAGATTAGTGGCATATGGTATTAACTTAAAAGTACCTTCACTGAACTGTCACACAGTGTGGAGACTGTGATTCCAGGCTGTAGAGCACCTACAGTCGCTTACAGTATAATGAGGAAGCATATATTATGTGTACCACCGCCCTACAGTCCATATGTCATATGTTCATCAGCATAAAAGCACCCACATGTTCAGAAGTGATAAGAAATCCCATGAATACAAATGAAATGGGAATTACATCTTTGATGTACTGGTAAATCTGAACATAATGCATGAGGTTGGAATGTTTTGTTGTTCATTGTAATTATTTACTTTTGAAAGGGTTGTTTTTTTTTTTTTTCTATGTATATATTGAACGTATGCATGTGTGTCTTTGAAATTTGTACCATCTGGGAGTTGTAATTCGTGTGATGGATGTTATTCCTATTGGCCTATTCATCTTTAACCAGCATGGACGAGGGCGTGGAATGAAGTCACTGAAGTGACCAAGCAGGCAGGCACGCATGCACACACGCACGCATGAACATCCCCACAGGCTGCCATTTCAGAGGGAAGCTTCGCTTTAAAAAGTTTTGATATTCGTCTCTTCGCTCCTGTTTCAAGGACGAGCAGAGCCAAACTCATCTGGAGCGAGCGAGAGAGAGAGAGTGAGAGAGAGAGAGCGAGAAGGAAAGGGAGGGAGCGACAGAGAGAGAATTTTCTGCATTCTTGATTACGAAACGTCTAATTGGACCTTGAAGTCACGGCGGAGGCTCAGACAGTGGGGCGGGCTGTCAGGAAAAGGCGGAGGAGCATGAGGAGCATGAGGAGCATGAGGAGGATGCGCGGCGGTCGCAGTTTTCGCTCACAAGCAGCCGTGCCAAAGTCCGCGGGAGTCAGCGGACGTGTGTGTTAGCTCGTCTTTCCGTGCAGTTTCGCGCGGGAAACCGGCGAACCAGGTGATTGACCCGAATTCAGGGATCCACACAGGTTTATCTGTATTAAATAGGATCAGCCATATTATTCAGTTAGGAGCAGGCGAGAGTAGTGTCCAAAAAAAAACCCCAAAAAAACCCAAAAACCTGCAGATGGTGTCAGACCAACATGTCCGCTTTCCTCAATGTTGAAAAAATAGAGCAAAAACGCTACCGGCTCGGCGAACAGCATCGCTTTCCCAGCCCCCTCATGTCTTACACATAAAGCATCCTTTAGTGTCTATATGATACACAGTGAAAAACAATCTAGTGGATATTAGACGCACTCGGGTTTTGATGCCTATTCAGGTGGGGAACACTGTAGGTTATGGGTTGGTGGGCAGGGAGGGATGTGTGTCTATGTGTGTGTGTGTTTGGAAGCAAGGGGGGTCATACACAACACTTTGCAAGAGGAGACAAGCGTTCAGGTCATGTCTGCAGCCGCGACTTTCTCGTTTTAAACAGGTGCTTGACTGCGAACCGCATTCAGCGCTTTTCAAAGGCATTGCAGCTATTTGCGGTGCAAAAATGTTCTGAAGCTGCGACGAAGGCTTCGGTTTGCTCGAGGCACATAAAACAGCTGGCTGGGCCGAGTGGGGAAAAGATCATGGTTGAGGTCAGAATGCGCGTCTGCCGCAGCGTCTCACACCGACGCCCAAGCGTCAACAGTCAGCCCGCTGAAATGCGGGAAGCTAAACAAACGGCAGGAAGCGGCTTCAACAATAAACAGGAGCAAAATAAAAGAGGGAAATGGCAAACGGCCAACGGAATCGGACGTAAACACGGAAGGACTGTGGCACCATCGGTGAGCCCGCTCGTCGCACATATCGTCAAACAAGAGTTTAAACGAAGGGAAGATGCGTGTTATTTCTGCAACACACCGACTGTAAATTACATTCAATGTCATTTGAGAGGAAACTAAGGCTGCATGTATAATTCACAAATGTTAATAACCCTTCACTGAACCTGGTCTGGTCTCCGCAGCACTGCTATGATTCTGCGATAGCGGGAAAACGCTTTGGCTGCTTATGTGTCCTTAAAGCAGTCATCTCAAAGCAAGACTGCGACTTCTTTATTTATTTATTTATTTTTTCCAGACATGCAATAAGCTTTGTCAGCGGTGGAGGAGGCAACCAAGTCCTCATCCAAACTGGCCAATAAAAGTGTGTGTAGTAGCTCAGACGTTGTTGTTTTCAACGGGATTTTGAAAACGGCGACCAAATGCAGATTCAAAGGGGCGCCCAAGCAATTACACATTAGCATACGGATCCGTGCCGTCGGGGAAACCTGGCGTGGGATTTAGAGGGAAACGTTTCGACAGAAAGCCTCGGTTGTTTGAAAAGAGCAGAGAGGGTCCAGGCTGATGGAAGACACGCTTGAGTTGCATTATGGGGAATCTCGGCGCCTGAAACACACAAGCAACTCAAACGGTGGAACCCTCCATCGCCAATGAAATCCCCCCCCCCCCATCCCCGTCGCCACCATGACACATTTATCATCCCTTAGATGCACAAGGAGGAGACCAGGAGCAAGGAAACACGTGTGTGTGTGTGTTTGGCTTTAATTAAGTGGGTGACACACAGTACAAATACCACATAGAATGATGTCCGTGTAAGTGACACTATGGAGCCAAGGTTCGATCATCTCCTTCTACCTTTGCCTTGCTCGGAGGAGCTAAGACATGAGGAAGCCAGGACCCATTTTAGCATCATGACTTTGGCTCCTCGAATGAATCTGACTGACAATCGAAGTTAATTTATTGATTGCACAAGGGGAGGCGACATTAAATTCTAATGATAAAATACATATAAGATGGATAGTTTACAGATGGAAAGACAAGATGCAAAGACACTAGAAGTTTGAACCGTTCTCCAATTTAGGCTTGGCGTCTAATGATGGCGAAATGGTCATTGTGAAAGACCATGAAATGTTGAAACCGAAAACTGAATTGTTTAAAGTTTCTCACTGGCAGCCGCGGACCTCCATAAACAGGTAGCCTTTCTTTTCCAGCGCCGAGTAGTGCGGCTCTTCCTATCCTGTTGTGTCCTGCCCCGTAAAAAATTGTCGGGTGCCTGCTGGTCTCATGACGCCTGATGAGTTTGTGACCTCAGAAAAGAGGTGCCGCGGGTTCAAAACAAGTCTTTTTCAAATTGAGAGGGATATGGCCCCTTGTCCACAGTTGACACAGCCGTCAGCGCCACCTCTGTGGCTCTCTGCCGCCATGCGGCTGCTGTGTACGATCAGGCAGCAGCGTGACATCACATTTTAATTCCAGCAACAGCTGCAAGGCGAAAACCTCTCTGCCGGATTCGGAGGAGCAGCAACGCTGCGTTAACCAACAGAGGGCGAATCCGTGACTGAAGGCGGTTTGTGCGTGTGTGTGTGTGTGTGTGCGCGCGTGTGTGCGTGTGTGTGTGTGTGTGTGTGTGTGTGTGTGTGTGCGCGTGCGCGTGTGTGTGTGTCGTCCTTTCAGGCCGGGGTCACAGCTCTCTCCACTCCACAAAGATGCAGTAAACACGGGTTATATTGTGATTTGAATATTAGCTCTGAGAGGGGGATAAATTATTATCATTAATTACAATAAATTTCCCCCCGTCAAGACTGTAATTATTGCTTGCCACACACGGATCGGTGCGAGCAACTCATAATTTTGTTGAACAATGACAGGAACAGAAGCCAATCTCCTCACTCGCCACAATTCTGAAAGTGGCCGCGTCTGTGTGTGTGTGTGTGTGTGTGTGTGTGAGTGTGTGTGTATGTTAGGATGGTGATTTAAGACTTTGAGCCATTAAGGTCCAACGTTAATGCCTCCTTTAAAAACTTACATTTTAAAGCATTGCCCTGGACCGCATTATACTTTCAGATTGACAAAAGGCTAATTTTTGTGATAATGATTTGAATTTCCATGCGCGTTTCTGCTTTTTAGGGATCAGTAACAATTACCTGTTTTAGTCATTGTTCAGTTTTTTTTTTTAATCTCTCATCAACTCAATTAGAAAATGTAGCCGGAATGTCCAGTTATCCGGCTGCCACGGTTGACCTGTTTGACTTCGTACGGCAAAAATTGGAGAAATGTTGTGGTTATTGGAAAAAAAAAAAGTCACAAATTGTGAATTTAGTTTGATATAACGCAACGTGTCCCTGCTGTCACATCCCTCTTGGCCTGCTGCTTATGTGACTCCTGCTATCGCTTCTTCTCAAATCATCAACATTTATGGATCATTTTACAGCCTTTCAGCTAACGTATTAGCTTTGTTTTGGGTTTCTTCCCTCATCGTCAAAGTTTCCGTTCGGCAGCCATTTTCAACAGCGAGGCGCCGTTAAACGCACCACCTGCTCTGCTCCAACGGCCGACACACACTCAACGGCTAGCTGCTGAAGTGCTGCGTTTGGCTGTGAGCGATTTATCTCCTCTTGTCGTCGTCGGGGTGGCGGGTGGGGGTGGGGCTTTGCGTAAACAGCATAAGTAAAGGATCAATAAAAGAGAGGGGGAACGTTTTATTTTTTGCCCCCCCCTTCAAATAAATGTTTATTAAGTCACAATCTATCGCTCGATTAGGTGACAAACCGGTGATGGAGCCTGCGGTGCGCCGATGAGAGGCCCAGAGAGGACGTATTTGCATTGAATCCATGCAAATGCAAACTGGGTCGGCTTTTATTTTGACGGGATTGCTCTGCGTTTGGAAGATGTCCCAGCGAGAAGCCATTTTCCGCGTTCATTTCGACTATCGCAGGGAGTTAGGGGGTAAGAGCGGCCGGATGAGGCTCCTC
The DNA here is from genome assembly GCA_901007715.1 of Dactylopterus volitans. Classification (NCBI taxonomy): domain Eukaryota; kingdom Metazoa; phylum Chordata; class Actinopteri; order Syngnathiformes; family Dactylopteridae; genus Dactylopterus; species Dactylopterus volitans. Next base: position 11,453 of record CAAKHG010027658.1, on the reverse strand, counting down.
AGTCGACAGCCGTCACAACCTCTCAGCCGGTAATAACTCCTTTCGCGGCCGTGAGCCGCCGTGACCTCTGCAGCAGTCACATCGGAGAATGACGGGGAAAAGGGTCAACATTCACCTGGCAGCCTTAATGAAAGTGCCCCGAGGATACCGTGACCTCTGGTGTTAAGCTGCGCTTGCCGCTGCCTCTGGGAACGACATGTCGTCGCCAAAAACAAAACAAACAATCAAGGACTGTGACTTTAAACACAACGCGGCCAATGATATCTGTCAATAGGGCGAGGAAACATTTCACTTGCTCTGAAATGCTCAAAGGGGATGATTTTGTAACCGCATCCGATCCTTTGCCGTCTAACAATACTCTTCAGCGAAACTTTTTGCTGAGTCTGTAAGTGAGAGAATTTGTCCCGTTTTGATCCTTCCTGCTGCTGTTTTTGGGTCCTGACGCGGCTCGGGGCCGCCGCTGGTGAAATGAGATCAATCCTGCGGCGTCGCCACCCCCCCCCCCCCCCCCCCCCCCCCCCCGCCGCTCCTCTCCTCGATCCCGCACGCGCAGGCTCGCTGTGGTGCGTACTGCAGCCAGCTCAGCCGGTCGTTTTCCATTAAAGTCAATTTGAGCTCAGCCCGCACACACACGCACACACACACGGAAGAGCACGCGCGCACGCACGCACGCACGCACGCACGCACGCACGCACGCACGCACGCACGCACGCACGCACGCACACGTACACACACAGTTGCACACACCTCTCCAGAGAAGGCCTGTCCATTAAGCAGGTGTTCGGAGCCCTGGCTGTCCTCGCTGCCGAAGTGTAGCCGGATCTCCTCCAGACGATGGCTGTATGTCATCGGCCCACCAGAGATGTTAACCAGATGCTCCTTGTCCAATCGCAGAGAGACGTGGCGGCCCGTGTTGTACATCGTCCCCCCGACCTGAGGAAGGGAGGAAAAAGCGGATTTAATCATAAAGAAAAGAGATATATAAAAAACCATCTTCGGTGTTTGTGCACCGGAAGATTTAAGCTTCCTTATTTCATGTAAGTGGCACATTCGATTGGCTCTCACTGGTTGTGATGTCACAAATCATGCTCATGGCCTTAAACTATGAAAAACTTCCTTCAGATGAATAAGCAAAACCTCCACACGCGCTGGGGCCCGAATATTTTTTTTGTCAGCAGTAATACAGCAAACTTTAATTGCTTGTCTGCTGTGACCTGCATGATTGAATTGGACTTATGAATGTGTAACTATGGCCGACTGCCACCACAGGAAAATGGACGGCGTCAGGATGACAAGAATATTTGTCTAAGGTTCGCTAATGTGATTCATCCATAACACAGTCGTCATATCAGACCGAGTAAGACTCAGCAAAACCTGAAGCATATTGAATTAGGTGAGGAAGCAATTTAGTGTTTATGAGTTCAACTTTTCAATTGTAACACAATTAATATGCTATTTCCTCTGTTAAAAAAGTTCCACCGACTCAGTGTAATGTCTGCCTGCAAAATAACAAGTTCCCCGCAGGATTATAATAAAGTGGAAATTGGATGCAGGACTTTTGCACGAGCATACAAATGCATGATCGCAGCGACTAAAAACGGAGGAAAAGACAATTATTCGTTTGCAAATGCTGTGAATCACCGGCAAACCATAATGAACTGATCATCGCTCCAGCGGCTATCGGCCCTCCGCCTCGTAAATTAAGCATTGCGCCGAGTAAATTTGTCAAATTATAATTTTAATTATATTGATTATTTTGTCTAAAGACGTGGAGAGCTTAATATGAGACACAATCAGCTCACAAATAACATTTTGCGAGGGATTTCACTTTTTATGGGCACAAACAAGGTGTTTTTTGGTCATAACAACTATGTAGGGAGTGTAGGGGCGTCCTGAAATGTGGTTCCATGGAGGATTATTTGATGGGTTTTTCTTTCTTTGGCATGAAGTAATCATTTCCGGAAGTTTGAATAAACTGTATGGTTTTGTATTACATAACTATTCAAGCGAATCGTTACTTAAATATGCGTTAACATGCACGTGTATGGGAACACATATTTTGGTTTAATTTGCGTTTCTTTTATTATTATTTTTTTATATTTTAATTTTTTTTTTTTTTTTCATTTGATTATGGTTTAAAGCCAAGGGTTGGTAGTTTTGGAGAACTTCAGGGGCATCTGTGGACACAAGTGGCATTTACATGAGGCCGGCGCATTTAGTTCCTCTGATACGTGAACCTGCATGATTGTAAACATTATTTTAAGTGTTAAAACTGATCGAGACACATAAGAAAGGAACATGGTTAGAGACACGATTATTAATTTTTTTTTTTTTGGCTCTATGGTGACATCTTTCGGTCTTCTGGCTGAGCTTCACTACTGTCCATGATCCTCAACATCTGGACCCACGGCAGTTAAAACACAGTTGCTAAAGGCTAAAGGGACAATTCCAAGCTAGCTTATGGTGTTAAGGGCCGTGTATTGCTCACCATCCACATGACATCCATATAAATTTGGCAACCCAAATCGGGTCCCCCTTTCAAAAAATAACTTTATTGATATGTTGTCAGTCAAGTGAATTGAGGTGGCAATTAAGAGAGTATTTGCATGAAACAATCCACGGGAGCAACTTGCAAGAAATTCCTTAAATACGTAAAACCTGCTGTTGATCCCAGGAATGGAAAATACAGCTGTAACGTGTAAAAGGTCAGAGTTAAGTTGAGGCCTTGAATGACAGAGCCAGGCTGCAATTGAAAATACCCATAGCCTTTATTTTAAGGTAAAATAGTTAATGGGAAAACACCCCAAACATTTTAACACAAACTTCGACTGACAATAACTGCCACTGCGATGACAATTATCAACAGAAAATTGGACCATTTGATAGTGCGACATTTGGTTGATGCTGCTGACCTACTAATGGTGTCGGTGTCGCGGCTCTAAATAAGCTGGGACGGATCGCGGCGTGGATGAAAAACATACCCGTGCAGGGAAGGTTTGTTCAACTAATTCATTAATATGCGCAGAAAAGAAAGATGTCAAAATAGGACACCTGGGAAAGATTTGTAGTTGTGGAATAATTGACGTCAGCGTCTCTGGTTGGTGTCATTTGCTCGAGAGGACAGCGGTTTAGGCGTTTGGGCGCAGCTTTAAAGAGACGAGGACAACGGGGGTCCCCTTAAAGGCCGCGGCTTCTGGTTTCAGTAACCAGGAGCTGTTATTGACTTGAATTATTGACAGGTTTTTGTTGTTGTTTGGTTTCTTTTTTTTTGCAGTTTTAATTCACTCCCATATTATCAGCCGGGCTCGATGATTCATGCAGGAGCATTCTTGAGGGCTTTATTTAATTAGGCGGTAATCTAAGCGGGAAGGAGAGGCAACATTGTAAACTACTTCAACACTTCAGCAGACAAAGAGGAGAGTTTGGGGGCCTCAAGTGAATAGAGAGGAAGGACAGGTAAAGATGAATTTTATTTATTTATTTTTCAGGGAAGCAAAAAAAAAAAAAAGAACCTTCAAAAGGTTGAAATCATGAGCGGGCGCTCTCTATCATCCATCAATACGTTGCGTGGTTTTAGGGGAAGCGCCGCACCACAAAAGCCGTGAATAACGATCGCTATCGCTCGCTTTGTTTATTTATTTATAATCGGGAGTTGTTTCAAAGTGACGCATCAATATTCCCCGCACGACTTTGGCTGGACCGTTGCTCTTATCTGTCTCTCTCTTTCTCCCTCCCTCCTCTCATCTTTCTACTGTCTTCCCTCCCCTCATTCCTTTTACCCCTCGCTTTAAAATTATCACCCAGCACCCACACTACCCCCCCCCCCCCACCACACACACACACCCCTCTAAAGTCCCACTGAAAGAACTCTGCCGACACATTGTAAATATTTTATTGAACCTCTGAAAAATCAATGATTTGAAAGGAAGGAGAGGAGGAGGATGAGGAGGGTACGACGCGCGGAGTAGATAAGTAAGTGAGGGGGGTGGGGGAGGTGGGGGTGGAGGTGTGGATTGGTCGGCAAAAGAGGAAAAAGGAAGAGCAGAGTGAGTCTTTAAGGTGTCCTTCAAAAAAAAAAGAAAAAAAAAGAAAGGCCGGTGGTGATGATGGGGAGGTGAGATCCCGGAAAAGGTCAGAAAACTCTCTTACATATTCATGAGTTAGCAACGCTGAGGGGGTCTGCATCCTGTCTGCGCCAACCCCAACTCCCCCCCTCCAAAAAAAACCAAACAGAAACAACAAACCTGTATTTGCGAAATGATCCGTACCGCTGCTGTCTGATCTGTCACTGAGCGTTAGATTCCCTCTGCTGCTTAGTCAGAGCTGCTCTAATCAATGCACTTGTGGGCACGTTCGATCGGGCGACTGCGTAATGCCAAAAGGGGACCACAGAGAATCATCTGAGTCAGCAGTCTCCCCTTGATTTATCGCGAAGGGGTTCTCGACCTCTTGATATGTAAAAGGTCCAAATCCGGCTCCTCTTCAAGGCCTAAAGGTCCGCTCATCCAGAGCGGGCGAAACACACCGTGGCTCCTCTACGTCGTCAGTTGGAAGCCCTGCTAGATCCGTCCCCCCCTGGTCTAAGTGTCGTCGGATTAAGGCATTTTCGCGAATATCTCTGACGTCTCCCTCCATCGGAGCGTCAGCCATCTCATCCGGTCGCCCCTTCGCTACCTTTGCATCAGGAAAAGGGCTTGCTTGTTTCCGGAGAGCCTTCGGAAAGCTCCTCTCTCACAGATCTCACAAACGCTTTTAACCGCCGAGGTTCCGACGTCCGCATCTCCGTGTTCGGAGGCCATTGCTGCGTCAAAGGGGCGTTTTGACATGTCCTCTCCTCGCAGCTCCAACTGCCTCTGTGCAAACCAAGCACGTGGCCTTCGTGTTGGTTTGGGGAAAAATGAACGCACGGTTCTCTGTCCGCTCGTCTGTTACAAACCGCGACGTCATCACTGCCCTGGCGACGTAACTAACCTGCTAGTTTTGAACAGACGCCTGGCAGCTGACCTTGAACCCTGAAATGCGCTCACTTAAGCGCCACACGCTCACCGCCTCTCGACACGGCCGCGACAGACGATGTCAAAGAGGGAAATGATTATGTTTCTGGCTTAATCTCAGGCCATGATCGCTGTAACAATCCATAAATAGACTATCTTCTAAAAAACTTACCATTTACGTATGAGTATAGAATTTTTGCTGCTGGTTGTTTAAGAGCACCACCAGCAGGCGGCTGATGAACCCACGTTTTATCTATGCAGACACAAAAAGTTTGTGGCTAGCTGGTGATAGCAGAGCATTAAGATACTAAAGAGCCAGAAAGGTAATTGTCAGGAGCTGGTGGAGACCAAAATATAGCTAAAAGTTGGAGGTAACATATGGCAGGTGACACAAAAACGGCAATAAATGAATGTTAATGTTGTAAAGATCTGAGGCATAAAAAACACTTGAGGAAAAGTTCACGAGTTTTAAATAAATCAAAGGATATGGTAGGTAAGTACTTAGCTAGTCACCCACTAATAGTAGGTCACTAAAGGAGCAGAGATCCGGGCCAGTCAACCTTCATGCCAGACGTTCATGTCCATAATCTCTTTCTATTGGTCATTACCCAGAGACCCGACCAAAGGGGAGTGATGGTATGTAAATCAACAGGTAAATTGAGAATTTTGCCCTTAGCTCCTATTTCGTAAGCTCACTTTGTGTGACTTCATTCAGGGGTGAGCTGCCGGCTCTTGGCTTGGAGTACGGAGCCTGGAGCGCTGGCCTCCTCAGATCAGCTGCAAATGATCCCCTCAAGGTTGGAGGATAATCACGGCTTTCGCGGCACTGTTTCTACTCTCGGAAGACGAGGACGGGGGAAAACCGGTCCGGCGCTTGCGCCAAACCTTCCACCACCTCGACCTGCCTCCACGCGGACTCTCTCGATTTGCACTGACGTCGTCTGCTGCCCTTGTCTCCTGGTCAAAATTGCCTTACCCTAGCCTACAAGATTGGGGAAACAAGCACCAACCATGTCAACGTTGCCAGTTTTGTCCCAACCAAAGCAGTTTTACGACGCAAGTGTCAGCATTGCACGCCTGTACTGACTATTGGTATTCATTCTTTGCCTTTATCTGACAATCTAAGGTACAGAGAGACAGGAAACAGCACTTGAGGCGAGGGGCGTGACGCGCAACACAATTCTGTAGACGTTGCTGCTGGGCCTCACACACCGACTGCAAGACTCCCAGACAGCCAAGTGACGGTGGCGCATCTAACACCGCTCCACAGGTGTAAATGACACCAGTGACTGCATGGTCACACACCACAGCGACAAGATGCCTTTAGGATGACAAAACAGACAAAACATCCCGTCACGTTCAGTCTTGACTTGGCATTTCGAGCTACAGTGCTGAATTATTGACGCGACCATTAAATGTATAATGTTACTAATTAGCAGGTGTTTTTGTGCGCGCTGATTTTATCGATAACCTCTGAGCAACGTGGCGTGAATTACCGGGGCGAAAGAAGTAATTAACCAATCAAAAAGAATAAATTACTCGAACGACTGGCAAAAACAACTTTTACCACATAACTCCAGATAATTTGCAAAAAAAAAAAAAAAAAGTTAATTAAAAACCTGCATTCATTGATGTTTACGATTAGTGATGCTGTATCAGATTTCATCCGCCTCGATCAAAATATCTCAGTTTCATGGTCCCTAGTGAGTAAAACCAGTTTTTGGGGGTCTTTCATCATATCCACAGACTTATTGATTCATATCATGAGTCAGCATGGGGGCCAGATCTCCATAAACATTTGAAAACTTGTACTCAAGATGATTCTTTTGATATTTTACAGTAGATTTCCATTAAGTTTGAGAAAGTTTGAACTGAAGGGCAGAACAGAAAGCGGAACACAATCAAGGACGCAATTGTACAACGATCTTTGATCATAAATATGAGGCAGAAGCGAAAGCTGCTGCAATTTTGAGTTTCTCCCGCTGTCCGTCTTCAATCTCATTCTTCGGGTTGCGTATTGCAAACACAGTCCCCTCGGTATAGGATGACCCCCCCCCCCGTCCCCCGTCCCCCTAACCCCGCACACCCCCCAGCCAATATCTGTTGTTCAGGCTGATTGCTCATGTCAGGGTAGATGGCTGCAGGCTTGGTTGGGAGGCGCGGGTAGTGGAGTGTGGTTGGAATTACAGCGGCGAGAGAGTAATCGCGTTTGTCTTCAAGTGAGCCTGAGATTGACTGCGGCCTCCAAGAAAGCATATACAGTAAAATGGCAGCTGCTTTCTAATTGGTAATGCTCTCATTTCCTGAGATCAATAATCCCCGGCGAGCGGGGCGGTGTACTTGCGAAGCAGCGAAACAAAAAAAAACAAAAAGAGGACGCCTTTGCAAAAAACTCAGGAAGCTCGAAGCCATCTCAGATATGCAAATGCTTCAACATTTGGAGAAGAAAAAACAATAACGCTTCCCAGAGAAAGCAGGACGACCCCAAAACATACTTGAAGTGGAACTGGAACTCCTCAGAGGAGGCTGGAGAGAGATCACTTCTAGCCACGTTCAGTCGAGGCGAACTCGGAGAATCGACGAACGCGGCGCCCGCACACTTGAATTAAAACTTGGCCACTTCATTCGTCACGTTTGTGCTGCAACAATTAACCCGACAGACGTCGATGCTGCGCAGAAGGGTTGCAAACAAAAGCGGGAGGCGCCGTATTCATGCTCTCTCATGATTCTGCCTGTGGCGAAGCTCTTATTCCAAGATGTGGAGTTCATTCTTTGTGTTGACTGTTTTTTTTTGTTTTTTTTGTGACAGTCAGGCTTCGGTGGTCTGCTCATGAGGAATAATTCCAGCCTGTCAGATGAGCGGGGAACTTCTGTGTCTGCGTGGATGTTATTCTGGGATGAACGCAGCAGCGCGAGGATCAATATTATTACTTGGCGCCGTCTGCCTTAACGTTGCACCACTGGAAATGATCACATCCAGATTAGAGCAAAAACCATCAGTTAATGACACAGGAGATTAAAAGGTAGAAGGTGTGGATATAGATTTCTTTTCAAACAGCCCTACGTTTTGTTTTTTGTTTGTTTGTTTTGTGCTTTATGTCTTTGCAAAAGAATTCAAGGGTTTTATTCACACCAAAGCAAAGACAAGGTTCCCGAAAATGTATCAAGGTAGTTCGGGGCATAAAAGAGGTCTACTAAACTAAACCAAACTCATATTATGTCGACCTAACAAATGGCCTAACATAGTGGATATAATGGGGAACACGTATAGTGGCTGATCAGACCACTTGGAGAGAAAAAGGGGTGACACACAAACAACGTAACAACGACTGTGCAGCAAATAACACAAACCGGGACAATTCCTCCAAAAGTTTAACTTGTCTGAATAATCCCCAGAACAAGAGTATCGAGGCA
>CAAKHG010027656.1:16253-26676 GCA_901007715.1 Dactylopterus volitans | reverse complement strand
GACACGCGGGGGTCGTAATCTTATGGCTGATGTGTTGTATTATACTCTATGGTGGACGCGCGGTGGTCGCAATCTTTTGGCTGATGTGTTGTATTATACTCTATGGCGGACACGCGGTGGTCGTAATCTTTTGGCTGGTCGCTGTACTTGGCACGCAAAGCTGCTCCAAGAGGGAAAACCAGAACGCGGTTTAGTCTCCGCGGGGTGCCACAGAGTGAGTCCTCCCTCTCAAACGCCACCTTTGCTACGTCGTGACGTCAGCGCGTCGGAGCACGCGCAGCAGCGGCGTGATCGCCGAGTGTCTGGTCTGGACCGGATAAGTGCCGGAGCGCGTCCGCCTCCGCGTCCACGTCCACGTCCCGCTGCTCCGCGGTGTCCGCAGGCGTCAGTCAGCCATGAACAGCGTCGGCGAGGCCTGCACGGACCTGAAGCGGGAGTACGACCAGTGCTTCAACCGCTGGTTCGCGGAGAAGTTCCTGAAGGGGGACCGCAGCGGCGACCCGTGCACCGAGAGCTTCCGCACGTACCAGCGCTGCGTGCAGAAGGCCATCAAGGACAAGGACATCCCGGTGGACGGCGTGGAGTTCATGGGCCCCGCCAAGGACAAGCCCGAGAGCTGACGGAGACCCCCGAGCGGCCGGGCGCGACGCGGGCAACCGGGGGCACCGTGAAAAAAATAATAAAAGGGAAGGCTAAGGCTCGGGTCCGGGCTGCCGCGCATGCGCAGAGGCCGAGCCTGACCAGCAGCGCCGGAGTGCGCCTGCGCAGATGCATTTCCTGGTTTGGGATCGTTTCCTGAGGCGTTCACGGTCAGTTAGTGGAAGTATAGAAGAAGAGCGACGAAGGAAACGCGCCGTGGCTTCGTAAAGCGCATGCGCGCTGGATCACAGCGCGTTCACGTGACCCCTGTAAACTCTCCGGATTGAGGACGTCACCGGGAATACAGAAATACATAAATCATTTTTTTCACCTTTTATATTTTCTTTCAAAGGCGGACAAAAACATTATTGACTGGAAAAAAAATAGCTGCTTATGAAAATAACGAGTTGATTGAACGTGTCCTCCCCGATGGCGACGCCGGCTTCATCTCTTTAAAGTTTTTAATTTATTTTTCCATTTTACATGAACATTTTTACCGTCTGCTTTTGTATTTTCCGGCCTCCGGCGTCGCCGCCGCTGCTGATCCAGCTGACGATTGTCTCTTTCTTTGTGTGTAATTTCTGACTTAAAACTATGTTTGCTTTTTTGGGACTTGTGTCCTCTGAGGCTTCCGTCTGTTTCCGGCCTGCCGCCGCCGCCGCCGCCTGCGCGGACTTTTGTCCATATGAAGGTCTGATTGTGCTGGTTGATTGTAACACTGCAGACTTGAGTTATTACCCAGAATTCCAAGTGGTGTGAAGCAGAAATGTGAAAAATAAACCAGGAAAAAATAAATTCACTTTGAATATCAGATTCATGAATCAGACATTTAGGTCAAATGTTCATCCTACAGTCCGCGTCAAAGGGGATGATAATGGCCCCCTGATTCTTACTCTGGGAGGAGTTTTGTGTTTTATGGAGGCGCAAATGTAGAAATTCAGAATTGTGGAACGAAAAGTGGTTAAACTCTGTTCAATCCGAGGGAAAAATTCAAACGGTGCCTTAACTCACATGACAAAGGGGGCGTATACGTGGTTGAGTCAGCTGTGCGGCATTTTTCTTTTGCTACCATTACAAGCCTGTAAAGGGTCCAGATAATCCATTAGAAATACTCTGATTTACCGCCAGTATTATCTCCTTAAAATCCACTTTAAAAAAGCACTTATTGCATCAAGTTAATGAGAGAATGATGTTGAAGTGAAATTCAACCATGTTTCGCACCCATTATCAGCGTACCGAAGGATTGGTCCACCTAAAGGGTTTTAAAAAGAGTTAAAAAAAAAAAAACTAAACATTTTTACCACATAGCAGGAACTCGCACCTAAAAAATTAAGGCCCTTATATTAAAAGAGCCTTAAGAATACAAAGCCCTTAAACCATGGAGGTAATTGTTAGGAAATATAAAGAATCTCAATCCAGACACCCACTTTCCCCTTAAACATAAATGTACCTTTTATATGCATCATGTGAGAGGATGGACAGTTTAAGGTAAAAGCTGAGGGGTTAGTTAAGAGATGAGTGAGTGAGTGCTTAAGGGGTTCCAGAGATTAAAGGTGTGTGTTGCTGTTGTGATCCCACATGTGCGCGGCATTGAGGTTGGGTTAAGCATGAATATTAATCACTCAGAAGCATAAGGACACTTGTAATAACGCAGGTCTTCAAAAGTGATTGATGGGTCGATCAAACATCTTTAAATCCGTTAAACTGCAGTAACGTGAGTCATGATTTCAGTCTATCATGTTTATCTACTGTCAAGATGAAATCGAGTTTGGTGGTCTGAAGGTCAAAGTTCACAGAACCTCAGACACATTTTTGTTTGTAGCTAAGTGTCACGCTGATTAGCACAAATGTCAAACGGCACAATGGGTTCTGTGCAAAAGGTCAAAGGTCAACACTTCTGAGCTTCATCTCGAGCTCATGAATAACTCAGGAACGTCTAGAGGGGACACCAGTAAGCCACTGATGATGTCAACATGCCAAAAATGTCGAGTAGGATGAAATGAGGATATTTTTCTACTATCAGTATATTTAATTCTATAAGATGATGGAAACACGAGGACGTTTACAACAGCTGCCCACCATCATCATCATCACCACCTTCATCATCATCTCCACCATCATCATCACCACCATCACCATCATCACCATCATCATCATCATTTCCAACATCACCACCGTCATCATCATCTCCACCATCATCATCATCTCCACCATCATCATCATCACCACCATCATCATCATCTCCACCATCATCATCACCACCATCACCATCATCATCATCATTTCCAACATCACCACCGTCATCATCTCCACCATCATCATCATCTCCACCATCATCATCACCACCATCATTACCATCATCACCATCAACACCGCCATAATCTCCACCGTCATCATCAACACCATCATCATCATTTCCAACATCACCAACATCTCCACCATCATCATCATCATCTCCACCATCATCATCACCACCATCATTACCATCATCACCATCATCACCACCATCATCTCCACCACCATCACCATCATCTCCACCATCATCACCCCCATCATCACCACCATCATTATCATCTTCACCATCACCACCACCATCATGTCCACCATCATCATCTCCACCATCATCATGTCCACCATCCTCATAATGTCCACTGGGATCGATCACTGGCTCGTCCCGGGAGCTTCTTCTTCCATGATTTCCGTGTCCACCAGCAGGGTTCTCTCAGTGGAGCGACTGCTCTCCAGCTGAAGTTTGGTTCCTGGCGCCGGTATTTGCTGTTGCGGCGCTGCTGGAGGTGGAGGTTGGACTCCCGGACCTTCTGGCGTGATGCTTCTGCATCGTTCCATATTGTGCTGAAATATGAACAGACGTCTTATCATGTCAGTGCAGCAGCATGTTTTTAAACTCTGGGAAGAATGTTCAAAGTGCTGATGGTTTCCCTCCAAAAACGATCAGGTCATTTCATCCCGGTCTTGCTGCTGGACTCATCTGACATCTGCTCTTTTCCTATGGAGAGTTCTAAAGGTGGGACTCGTAGCAGAGTCCAGCGAATCAGGAGCTTTGTGTGGGATACTTTCACTCGTTCAGTCCTTTTTCTTTTTTCTTTCTTTTGGCACAGAATGTGACAAATGAAATTGAAAGAGTAAACAACCGCATCCAGATGATCTAACAGACAAAGCCAACCGGCAAATGCAGCATGAAAGCTGAACCGCATGGGAACCGGCTGGAGGGGCGGCGTTAGCGTTAGCAACATCAGAGCGTCAAAGCTAACATTTTAATGTTTGGAACCTTTCTGCAGCTTCATGACCGATGGAGCATAAAATGTCCACCAAAGCTCCGGAGTCTTTTAAAGCCTGACGGGGCAGAATTATTTCAATGGAACTACTTGTTAGAAAAAGCTTGGTGTGCCGAAAGGTTATTAAAACATTTGAACGGCAGATTTAAGCTGCTTCCGAATCCGAATGTTTTGACAGTTGAACGTTTCCGTGGCTCAAAGAACGAAGAGCAAACCAGCAAAGCAATCGCAGAAGAGGAGGAGGAAGGTTTTGGCGACCTCCTGTGACTCCCCCTCACTCTACAAATAACACATCTGCTTTTTTTCTGATTGTTTTATGTGGCTCTAAAGCTCAGGACATTTGAGAATTCAGTAGATTACGATCCATCATTGTGCGAAACTAATTTCCAATCAGCAAACATCCTGATGTCTGGTCGGAATTATCACAGCAGAAGAAAAACTTGAAAATGAGTGTGGCTGTTTCCGTTGTGGGTAAGCGGCACGTTATCATCATTAGGAGTGTTGTGTTTCCTATTAACGTGGGTTCAAGATTTGGGGTCAAGGTTTGGGATCGAGGTGTGGGGTCAAGGTTTGGGTTTGAGGTTTACGTTTGAAATCAGCGTTGAGGTTTGGGATCATGATTTAGGATCAAGATTTGGGCTGAAGGTTTCGGGTCACGGTTTGGGTTCAAGGTTGGGCTCAAGTTTTAGTTTTGTGGTTTGGGTTCAAGGTTTGAGCTCAAGGTTTGGGTTCGAGGTTTGGGTTCAAAGTTTGGGCTCAAGGTTTGGGTTCAAGGTTTGAGCTCAAGGTTTGGGTTCGAGGTTTGGGTTCAAGGTTTGGGCTCAAGGTTTGGGTTCAAGGTTTGGGCGCATGCTTTCGGCTCACTGTTTGGGTTCAAGGGTGGGCTCAAGTTTTAGTTTCGTGGTTTGGGCTCAAGGTTTTTTTAAGGTTTGGGTTCCAGGTCTGGGTTCGGAGAGGCACCTCACTCTACAGTCTTCTGTCAGACTGAATTACAGTCATGTTGCTGGTTGATTTTCAGTCCACAATAAAGCACATAACTAGAATCTAAGAACAGAAAAACAGCACTTTCCTCTGCTCTGGTCCGTCTGCCGGGTTCTGTGAACTTAACTGGCTTAGTCCAAAATGTAAGCACTTTTTAACTGAGCTTGATTTTTTAAAAAAAATCTCTTGCTTCCTCCACAGGATCCTTTGTGTTTGTTTTGTAGCTAACTTCCCACGTCGCCAGAACCAGATGTTCTGGCAGGCAGAGACTTGGTCCAGTTGGAGTTTGTCCAGTTTGTCGGCTCAGTCTGAAGCCCTGTGAGGTGTTGCGGCGGACCATGACGATGAAGGCAGCTCTGCAGTGGGGACATGCTGCCATCTTTGTGAGGACATTCGCTGACAACATACCCGACCTGAACTGAACCTGAGCCCGGTTCAAAGCTGAACCCAAGCCTGGGTCCAACCTTAAGAACAAAAGGTGGGCTCTGATTGTCAGCTGGTTCCCTGCAGAGTAGATGTTCTCTGGGCACTGAGCTCCCCAAATGTAGGGACAAACGGGGCTGAGCAAGATTACCCATCAGCCCCTGCACCTTTACAGGCACTAACATTAAACCCAGTTTGAATGTATTGTCATTGTCACTGACATACCAATGCGAATATACGATTTTGGATTAGCTAAAAAAAATAATGCTTGAATATGGTATTGAAGTTATACAGCCATCAGCCATAAGATTACGACCACCGCGTGTCCACCATAGAGTATAATACAACACATCAGCCATAAGATTACGACCACCGCGTGTCCACCATAGAGTATAATACAACACATCAGCCATAAGATTACGACCACCGCGTGTCCACCATAGAGTATAATACAACACATCAGCCATAAGATTACGACCACCGCGTGTCCACCATAGAGTATAATACAACACATCAGCCATAAGATTACGACCACCGCGTGTCCACCATAGAGTATAATACAACACATCAGCCATAAGATTACGACCAGCGCGTGTCCACCATAGAGTATAATACAACACATCAGCCATAAGATTACGACCACCGCGTGTCCACCATAGAGTATAATACAACAGCCCTGCAATCAGTTCTCCCTTCAGGAGGAGTTTTATGTTGGATTGTGATTGAATGTGTGTGAGAGAGGTGTTGACATGTTTGAATGATTGTTATTGGGACTGTAGTTTGTGACGCTGTTGGACTGTACTGGGTTACACTGGGAGGGGTCCCTAATATTCTGGCCACCCTGATACATGTGAGTGGAATAACCAAAATATTAGGGACGCCTCTGAAGGGGGGGTTAATTGCAGGGCTGCTGCATTATGCACGTTATGCTTGATCAGTGTATATAATAAGAGAGACTAGAGACTTTTAGCAAGCTAAGCTAATGTTTTCACCTTAGATGTCAGTACTAATTAGGGCGAGTTCATGCTTAGCCAGTGTGAGGTGAAGGTTGCCACGCGTGCCCGTCCATGAGGGCACGCATGGACCCTTTACAGTGGCAGTTCCAAAATTTGTGGCCGAAGCATGAGACTGAGCATGCTCAGATCCACACTCAAGTGGGTGGAGCTTATTACATCCGTAAACGTTGTTTGCTACAGTTAGAAACTTGACAGTGCTCCAGTCAGGGGGAAATCTTTGTGTTGTTTAAGTTGCACCTCCTCTCTAAAAAATAAAAACCCAATTATTTGTTAACGAGGGGGGCACCTCTTTGATTGTTAGCATGATAAACCCCGGAAACAACATTTGTGCAACTTTGCAAAGAGGCATTATTTGGATGAACTGACCAGATATTGGGACTCCGCATGGCTGCTTCCTCAGCAGAACTTTCTTAAACCTTCGTTTAAGAAAGTGCCTTCCCAACAGGGGTGACTCGACTGCCGGGGCTCCGCCGCCGCCACTCACGAGTCAAATAACTGAACGAAGGTTAGTCCTACTTTCTGCTGTGCCGTGTTTTGGCTGTAAACGAGCTAGACAGTCGGCCAGATGTGCTACTCGGTTGAAAGGCGACTTTGTCATCATGATACATAACAACCCTTTGACGCCACCGAGTGTGTTGTCACACTCTTTCGCACCTTGTTCCCGCCGAGGGCAACGCAATTATTTATTCCAATGAAACCGGGACACTTCAAGCTTTGCATTGAGTCCGTCGGTGTGTCGAGGAGACCTGCGTGCCGTCACATGAGCATGGGCTAACTGTCAATGGAAATATGCAAATATATTCTCATAAGGAGCAGGTCCTCAGACCTGCTTCACAGGTTCAGCTCAAAGTCACACCCGTGACCTGAATACACCAACAACGGAAAGAAAAACAAAGTACCAGTCCAAGAAAAATATTTGTCTCAGAGCAACGTGCACTGCTACCGATGACAAGACAAAGTGCCTTTGAATCCTAATTGTATCCACACAGCACTTTGGCTTTAATGGCGTTTGTTCTGCCTCTTAGATAAACTCCACCATATATCCAGCCATGAAATGATAGACAGCAGAATGCTTAATAATGCGTTTTATTCATGCTCAGATGTTGAAGCGAGTTAATGAAAACAAGTCTGTCTGCGGTCCTAAGTGGAAGTGCAGTGCACCGAGTTCATGAGCTGAAGAGTCAAACGAAGGTTCCCCAGGAACTGTGTTACGCTTCGCAGCTCGTGGAGCTCGCAGGGACGGCAGTTCAGCACCGCCTGCAGAGAGAGCAGATTTATTATTGGCCAATGCCAAAACATGAAAAGCATCAAGACCAACCAAAACGTTTGGACTGTTTGCCACCGCCGTCCCGCTCAAGGACGTCACTGGCTCCAAAACTCTAGCTTCTTTTCATGATGCTAATGTGCTAGCGTCTTGGCTCCTCCCAGTGAGGACTTGAAAGAGGACTGGAGGAGGCGAAAACAGCGAAACGATGCTAGCTCTTCTTGATGCTAACCCCTCGCCTCTGTCCTTTGTCCTCTCTCAAATCCTTGCTGGGAGGCGCCAAAATGCGAGGAAGTGACAGCGGCAACGAAAACAGGGAGACAAGTTGCTGAATAGACTTGAATGGACGACTCATAACTGCCAAAATTCGTGGTGGTGGCGAAGGGGCAAGGATTTCTGGGTTATGGGAGGAGAGAGGAGGCGTGGAAGCAGACCTGTCCACTCTTCAACATTTTCAACCAAATTCCCAGCTGAATCCGACCTGGGGGTTAATGGGTGCTGGACTCTGGAATGGGGCTAGCGGATTAGCAAGGTAACTTCCCGTTTAAATCGGTGTTCCACAGCCAAGGTGATTTACTTTATATCAGGGTACATCGCCATGGTAACTCAGACTGTGCCTCCTGCGGCGAGCATGCGTTGATGCTAGCCATGCTGCCCTCGACGCTAACAGAATGTTTGTCATGGAACGCTTGGGATATGAAGCTTCTGTTTGACCGTCCGCGCTGGTATTTTCATGAAAAAGGACTTAGCATATCGATGTCAATGTCAGAGAACTGTACAATATGTTTACATCAAAGAACTTCAGAGGTCTTTGGTGGTGAGTCCAGACTCGCTCCAACCAACCGGAATCAAGACTCGCTCCAACCAACCGGAGTCCAGACTCGCTCCAACCAACCGGAATCCAGACTCGCAGCAACCAACCAGAGTCCAGACCTGCAGCAACCAACTGGCGTCCACGTCTGGAGGGGAAAAAAAATCCTCACCTCGGGGAACCTGGTTGAAAGTGACTTTAGCATTTCCTGCAAGCGACCACAAGCACCATGATTTTGGACACACTTCATTTTTTTCATGACGGCCACCTGCTCAGCGAAGCACTTCATGGTACCGTTGGGGCAGTTCTGCTGGAGAGAGAGAGAGAGAGAGAACAACATCTGTGTTGCGGGTTCCTCCCCTGACACCACGTGAGCCTCACATTCGGCTTCTGACTTCAGAGTGAGAGGAACCAATCCACATTTTGATATGAAATGTGCATAAATTCATTAAATCAGTTCCTGCATCCAAAATTGGTCCACGAGAACAGAACTACAATCACCGCAGTTTTTTCCCTCCAGCAGCCAATCAGGTAGCAGCTAACATCATATTAGTATTATCATCATAATCATCATCCCGCCGGGGGAAAGTGGGTCCAGGATAACTGCAGATGATAGATCAGGTTACCAAGAGTTATAACCACAAACAGCACAATCAGCTGCCAGCCAATCAGGAAGCAGCTAGCATCCATGTCTGTCCATCATCTATGGAGTGAAACTTTGAAAGTTATCACGTCGACAAGACATTTGTCTAAAATTATGTCAATGTCAACTTTATTTATAAAGCACATTTAAAAACAACCACAGTTGACTGTGCTGGACAAAAAATGCGATACAATAGCTATTTAGAACATAATAATAATAATAATAATAATAATAATAATAATAATAATAATAATAATAATGATGTCATCATCAGCGTATAATTTATGACCACAAACGTGATTGTTGATGTCACTGAGAGCTTGACCTTCAACCCCTGACCACCCAACTCTTATCAGTTCATCCTTGAGTAACCTTTGCGCAGAATGTGAGGGTGCCCCCTCCTGGCGTTCCTGCGGTACTGTGACCACTTTTCATTGTTGGTAGTGAATTGTGTTGATGTTTTTAATTTTTTATATCTCATCTCATCTCATGGTCTTCCTTGGAGTTGATCCCAGCTGACAAGGGGCGAGCGGCGGGGTACAAACACCCTGGACCAGTGGCAGCTCATGGCAGGACCACATGAAGGACAGACAATCACTCACACTCACACACACACCTACGGGCAGTTTAGAGGAGCCAGTTAACCTCAGCATGCTTTTGGAGGTGGGAGGAAGCCGGAGTACCCGGAGAGAACCCACGCAGACACGGGGAGGAAGCCGGAGTACCCAGAGAGAACCCACGCAGACACGGGGAGGAAGCCGGAGTACCCGGAGAGAACCCACGCAGACACGGGGAGAGCATGCAGACTCCACATGGAAAGATCCCAGGCTGGGAGTCCAACCTGCCACCTTCTTGCTATGAGGCAACGCTGCTAACCACCACACCACAGTGTCGCCCCATTATTCCTTATTTATGTTCTGTAATTGAATAATGTCTGTTGTGCCCTCGTCCCTACAAAATGGAGGACGAGACCGCATGGCTTCCTTTGCTCTCCAGACAAGGGAGGGCCACTGAACTCAATCTCCCACCATCCGTCAAACTTTCACACCTGGGCATGAAAACCCCAACTCCAGCTTCCATTGGCTACTATATGGCCAGGACCCCTGAGGTTACCAGGCCATGTATAAAGGAGAAGCACCCTCCTCCCCCGCTCTCTTAGCTCTTGTCTCCGCTTGCTCTTTTTGTATTCCTCTCTGCTCCAAGCTCTTATTGCTTCTCAGCTGCTGCTGCTGCTTCAAACCTCCATGAGACCTGCACAGGGCAGAGGCCTCCACTGGACCAAGCCTCGGTAGCCACGCGAGTGCCTACCAAAGGACAAGACCAGCACCACTGGCACCACAGAAGTCTGCC
>CAAKHG010027654.1:0-13478 GCA_901007715.1 Dactylopterus volitans | reverse complement strand
CGCTGCATTATTACCCGCCGCAATCGCGGGGGGTGGGGGGGGGGCTCGCGCGGGTCAGGAGGACGGAGCACAATGAGAAGAATATCGCCTGTGATTGCCTTCCGAGTCGATACGCAGGAACGAGCGCGCCTTTAGCGATGGGCCGGGGAGGCGGTTCGGGCGGGCCCGCCGCAAACTTCCAGATGCGATCGCGCCGCGAGACACAAGAGGAGCCGGGGCGTAAGAGGAGCCGGGGGCCCGGAAGGCGTCGTTTTAAGTGAGCGCGTCAAAGGAATTACGGCACGACCTTTAAAACACCCCCCGGAGAGAGAGAGACAAACCGCAAATTTCCCATTATTGCATCAATTGGCTTAAAGCAAATAATGTAAATTTGCTTCCTGAATGTCACAACCATTTACAGTATCTGGTCTGCCGGGGAGGCTGCGGCTGTCCCGCGGCTGATCATCGAAAGCGAATTTTTGGATGTTGTTTTTTTTATCTAGCTCTGCACTACTTGTGTCATTTTCACGTCCTATCAAATGCAGATGTTTCTGGCAAGCGTACAGCTCAATATCGCTGATGCTATTCCAGGCTGCAAAAAAAAAAATAAAAACAACAAGGAAAAAACAACCTCTACAACTCAGCATAAGAGATGGACAGAACAAAACAGACAGGCAGGTTTTTTTTTGTTTTTTTTTCAATTTTACACGTCATTGCTTGTGCACACAAAGAAAAAAAAAAGCCTTGAATTTCCACCCAGTTATGCTGTTTCTTCCCAAATACACAAAAGCGTTTTGCAGAAGTGACGAGGAGAACTCACCTCCGCTCCTCAAAAGAGCATAATCACTCTGAAGGTCTGACACCTGTATACAGATGCTGAAAGCGGAAAAAAAACGAAAAAAAAAAAAACGCCAGAAATTCTCTCTACATTACCACTTAAAGTGTTTCCTTTCATATCTGACGGAACACACGCTTTGTATATGGGGCGAAAATTACAAGCCGTCCATGTTCTTCTTCTTCTAAAGGCTGTGTGTGACGGTGTGTGTTGGGTGGTGTGTTTGTCGCGGGTTTACAATCAATAATACCGTAGGCCCGATGTTTAAGATGATGAAAATCAATGGTGTTTTGGCAGCTTTGTTACTAGCAGTGGAGGCCACAATGACACGGGAATGTAATATATATGTATCTAGTATATATATACATATATATATATATCAAACGGAGTGTGAGGGAGTGGCCAGTTCACATATATTTATGTATGCGACTTAATTTCCCAGCATCTCCGCCAGCAGAGGACCGCGTTTTATCGTTTCCCTAATCTAATCCCAATCTGCCCCGCGCTGCAACTGCATGGAGGTGCTCCCACTGAGAGGCCTCCCTGCATCCACGCGCGACACACTTGACTGAGCTCAATTTACCGTGTGTCCGTGTGCGCCTTAAATGTCAGCCCACCGATGCCGACATGAAACAGTGAGCAAACTGAGGTGCACGGCACACCTTTCAGGACAAAATCCACCAAGGACATGACTGTTTTTTTTTTTTGTTTTTGTTTTTTTGGTTCCATAAAACAAAACTCTCCCCGTCTGCAGAGTGACCGGCGTCTCCCCATCCTCAGCCAGTCGAACGAGGTTGAAAATTTGGGGAGGAGTTTGACATCTTCAGGCAGATAACACCAAAAATACGTATATATGTATAAATAAATAAAGCTATGCCATTTTTGACTTTTTTGAGTGGAGATCACTTCTGGAAATATGCGTCGGCCCGGGTAACAGAGTCGGAAACGTCAAGTTTTCTTGAAAAGGAGGCCACATTTTCCCCGGTTTTGACATTTCGTTTTATGTTTTTTTCTTTTTTTTCTCCCCACCAGTCGAGGCCAGCGGAGCGCTTTGTGTGACGCAGTTGTTTCTGAAAACAAGAGGTGCCTTACATGTCGAGAGGTATTACCACATGGGACTGCCATGTTTTCTCCCAGCTGTGTTATCAGCCCCTCAGCTCTGACATCACAATTCTCCCACTATTTTCCGCCTTCTCTCAGTTCTGCTCTCAATTCTGCTGTCAGTTCTGGGCTCCTCAAACGGCAAAAGCACTTGAAAGGCTTTAAAAAAAAAAAAAAAAGGATTTCTACATTTATATCATTCCATTCTATAAATTTGAAAAAGTGATGGCTATCAAACGTTCTGAAGCCACACATTATAAAAGACAAGTCCTGGAACGTTCAGCAAGGCAAATAAGTGCAAGGTCTGCGGATTTAATTAGTTCTTACGTTAGTTCTCTGGACTGAGGCAGCTGGATTCACTAATGAGCTTTAAACCCGCTGCAAAACAGCTTTCTTCATCTCCTCCGCCGCCGGCGGCCACGGGGCTTTGTTCAACACTGGATTATTTATTAGAATAACGCGCCTTGGTGGAAAAGTTCTGCCCCGAGTCGGTGACACGAAGCGCAAATGAAGCTCGGAGCAGGTGCTGGCGCCTCCTCTCGATCATCGACGCCCCCTCGCCCGCGGCCCCCTCACTTCCACGAACTCACCTGCGGCACACTGTTCCTCATCCGCCCCGTTCTCGCAGTCCCTCTCGCCGTCGCATCGCCATGACAACGAGACACATTTGCTGGCGGCCCCTCCGCAATCAAACTTCTCCGGCGGACAGGTCTGCCGGCCTGTGGTGAGGAGAAAGGCGGCGAGATGGTGAGAGAGAGAGAGGAGGAGATGGAGAGAGAGAGGAAGAGCGGGGGGAGGGCGAGGGAAATGTACAACAAATGGGGAAAGATGGGGAAGTAGATTGAAGACGAGGGGAGAGAGGGAGGGACAGAGGGTGAAGACAGGGGGAGCGAAACCAGAGGAGAAGCAGGAAGGAGGCAAAAGATAGAGAGAGAAGGGACAGCCAGTCAATGAAACAGTTTGATAACTTAGTTATCTTGCTGCTCAAATCGATTGGCCCTCAAAGGGCTGCAATTACACAAGACGCACGACGGCGGAGGAACAAAGACCGGGGAGCACGCTCGCACACACACACACACACACACATACACAGAGCCAGGAAAATAAACACACGCAAAACAAGACAAAAGGCGAGGAACATGCGGCTGGAAAGCAGGTGGAATAGTAAAAGGCTCTTCACACGTGTGTCTCCTCTGTGTGTGCACCAGGACCGCTTACGGTTCTCGCCGACTAGTCTGCCACTTGTTTTGTCCGCTCGGCTTAAACAGGCCAGCGAAGGAACGGCTTGATGGTGGACCCCAGCCCCCCCGCACCCCCCGGAGACCCATGGGGACCCAGGGCCCCAGATTACGTTACAGCTCCTTCAGACCCAGCTCCATCAGCCGTACATATCTGACCACCCTAATGCTTCTTGGCAACCGGTGTTTATGTGTGTTTATAAGTGTGTGTGTGTGTGTGCGCGCGCGCACGCTGCAAGCACAGATCGATAGAGCCTGCGGGGATTTGCCCGATTCAGTGTTATTCTCCATTCTATTCATCTTGTATTTCTCTCCGCTCATTTTTTATTTTTAACAGCAGTGCATAAATCACCGCTGTTCAAAAGCTGAACCCCCTCCCCCTCCCGCGGAGGGACGGTGGGGGGTTTCAGCCTCACAGGTGGTGATTGCCAGTGTTTTCTCCACATGGGTTTCCCGGGTCTGCGCTGCTTGTATTTCATTTTTCTGTGATACAGGACAGGTTTTAGGTCTGAGATCAGAGTTCCTCCCTGCTCCTGAGTGGGGCTGATCTGCTTCCATCATCCCTCCTAGTCTGAGCATCTCCGGATGTGTCTCCCTAAATGTTTTGCTTTCCTCCTGCAAATCCCCCGTAAGAGAGCGAACGAATGAGTTGTAACTGCCAAGCAGACTGAGAGTGTGTGTGTGTGTGTGTGTGTGTGTGTGTGTGTGTGTGTGTGTGCGTGTGTGTGTTTGAGCTTGATGCGCTCCTCTGGTCAGTGTGATGGTGTGAGCCCAAATACCTGTGGGAGATGCGATAATGCGAGGATGGCAGTGAATCCGGCTCACCGTTCAATACATGAAAATGCCGGCGCCAGTGTCTGCCCGCGCGCGCGTTAAAGAAACTGCAATATACTGCAGATAATATCGATCTCCTGTTTTCCACTGTCTTGTCTCTTTGAAGTGGGAAGGAATATGACGTTTGTCTGGGTCAGCAGAGCCCGAGGGCAGGCTTTCTCACTAGGATACAAAGCTCTCACACAGAAGAAAAAAAACACACAGCCTCCCAGGAGCTCGGTCTACTAAATGTCTGGATGACAGTTGGATGCCAAGCTTGCCTGAACGACTGCTTTGCACCCTGGGAGCCGGGGAGGCGGCAGCCATGGATCAGCTGCCCATCAAGCCACTGAACACCGACTAGAAAGAAGCTCCAGTGACATTGATCATGTCTAAACGGAGCAGACCGTTTTCATCTCCAGGGTGACGCAACGGAGTTAAGGCTGCACCGCACCGACGAAACTGCTCGCTTTGACATTTATGCCCAAAAAAAAAAAAACGCGTGGCGAGGCTATGCATGTTTGCGTGGCGACAGTGCATTTTATTTACGGCCGAGTGTGTCTCACTGTATAACGCGGCACAAAACACAATGTGAAATTAAAAATTAAAATGTAAAACAAGACGCCTTAATTGCGTCACGAGTGCGACTCCGAAAGCTAAACATACAAAAAAGGTAAATCTATACATTAAACTGAGTTTCGAGTAAATCTCAGTTTCAAGCAAAATAAGAACTGATTAAAAATGTAAACATCTCAACGCTCCACATGTTATTTGAATAATTAACCTTCGTGTTTTTTTGTTTTTTTTTGTTTTTTCATACCTATGAGCCGAGTGCCTCTGATCGCGTGACATCTGACCGGCAGCGCGAAAGCAGAGCCAGTAAAAATGTCATCGTGTGTTGTTGTTGTTGTGTTTCTGCGCTGAACTTTCGCAGCAAAATAATGTCTGAAAACCAAGACGCCTCAGCTTTAATCTGCACATGAATGAACGCTGGTGTCATTGTGGTTTTCGGCGGTTGCCTGATATCAAACGGGCGGGGGTGTCGGCGTGATCATTTATTTATCATCCATGTTGTTGTCCTTTGCCGTATAAATCCCTTATTCGAACTTGGCTTAAATAAAAAGAGAATTCCCAATTTCCTGCGATTGTATGTTTTAGTTCCAATTTATAACATTAAAATATTGATTTAATTGCCGTTCTTATGATGCAACAGCAGTTCCCACCCATTCATTCATGCATTCATACAGTAACATTGTAACAGTACTGGTGGCAGATTTCTGAAAGCGGGTGATTTCTGTGATCAACAGTGACCACCATGTTTACACAAATATACACATTCCCCCTAAAAAGAGTAAATCTCACTAACTTAAATCATTTCATATAATAATAATAATAACAAAAATAAAGAACAGGAAGCAGAATCTAAAATATTTTTGTCAAATTCTCATTTAATCAAACCTTTATCTATACTCAATTTTCAATGTTAACCTCATTTACAATCAGTTTGACTGAACAATAAAACAATAGAACAATTGAAATAATCACACTGCAAAACAAGCAACTGACATTGATACAAAAGAAACAAACTTTAGAGATTAAGGAATCTATTACAAATTATAATATACAAATTATAATGCATGTGTTGACTGGTGTGCTAGGAGGGATTTAAATTGGACCAACGGTTTCTAGTGTGTTTAGTTTTGAGGTATGTTGTAGAAAAGTCCAGAAAGTGGGGCCACAGGGGCAAAAATAAATTTTAAGTACAAGTTTTACAAATTCAACACGAACTCGTGGGACTTGAAGTGTAAACCAGTCACTGGAACGAGTATGATGGGATCCAGATGAAGGATGTAAGGACGGGTGGAAGGTGGAAGGATGGCTTCATATGCCGATGCAGTTCACGTCTCTCTGTCCGAGAGGACCCCCCCGACCTTGTTATACAGTGTACGGTGGTGTGCACAATAACCGTGTCCAGAGATGAATCTGAAGGCATAACGGAATATAGAATCCAGGGGGCTTAAGAGTGGAGGCAGCATCATGTCTTTGGATCACATCTGCATAGTCAAGGGCAGACATGAGACCTGCCTCAACACCCCGCTTTCTGACAAACACTGGAAAGTTGTATCTGTTCCTATAAAGGTGATCTGTTTTTTGACAGAGTTTATTACGAGAAAATCTACATGGTACTAAAATGTGAGTCTGTCATCAAGCCAAATACTAAGGTATTTTTACTCTGCAACTCTCTCAATAACAGATGTTTTAGATGTAATTATATGCAAATTGTTGTCATCCATACTTCTGGCTCTAGAGAAAAAGACAAATTTTGTCTTATTTGCATTTAGTACTACTTCAGGTCAAAAAGTGCTGGTTGTAAGGCATCAAAAGATAATTGCAGGCTTTCAACAGCCTCATAGAATCAGCAATGCAGAATATAATGGTGTCATCAGCATGCGAATCTTTGAATAACTTCCAGTTATTCAAAGATTCAAATATGGCAAAGTTGTCACTATAAATAACAAATAGAACAGGGCCCAGTATTGATCCCTGTGGTGCACCCCTTGTAATGGGAAGACATTCAGATTTTCTCATCCTACTTTTCAGACATTGAAGTCTTCCAGATAATATTGAAACCATCTGAAAGCATTTTCACCAAAACCGATACTGTGTAATCTCTGTAATAGAATTCAATGATCAACAGCAATGGAAACCTTTAATAAACCTACAAATAGGGCATCAAAATGTTTTCCATTGTCTAAGACAGTTAGAATGTCATTCACAATTACAATAGTGGCTGAGAATATGCTATGTTTTGCCCTAAAACCAGATTGGTGTGGGCTGACAACAGAATGTTTCGATAGAAATACCCTAAATTGGTCATTTACCAGAGATTCCAGGATTTCTGCTCCGTCAGATAGTTCGGATATTAGGTTAGGATAGTTATCTAAATGACTACTATCGCCTCGTTTGGGTAACGGAGTTACATATGCTGTTTTCCAGTCAATAAGAACTATGATCTTTGAAGTTGCTGGATAAGGCGACGGCGTTGATGATCAAGTTGTAGTCAAGGTGTTTTGGAACTTTTGAAAGTCGTCTCTCTTCGTTCGGCTCGCACTGACTGCTGACAGGCGCCTGCAGCAGCACGGAGGAGCATTGATGTATTCGTTGGCAGTAAGGTGGGAACATATGGGGATGTATCCATAACCGCAGACATATTGTCGACTATAATCTCATTACAGGCCGAGTGCAATATCTGCCTGGCACTCTCCCCTAATATAACGATGCAAAACCTACAGATACAGCAACATTTAGAATCATAAAAGGCACGCAAACAAAAAACACACACACACACACACACCCACACCCAGCTTCAAGTATAAATTCTCCTCTCAACTGCCAGTCACAGGCACTTAACAGAATTCACTCTTCTCCAGACTTTGTACTGGATGAATATTTCATGGCTTGTAAGACTCCTGGGGCGCAGAGACAAACACTGGGCTGTTAGCAGCCAGCTAGCTTGCTTACTGCCAAGGCCTGCAACGGATAACAGCTGATGGACTGATGCTAGCCATGCTCCATTGGAGCTGCCCATGGGGCAACAAGAGATGGTGTTTGGACGCGGCAACTCCCAGGTGAGTGTTTGCGTGATCAAATGACGCTCGAAACAAGTGTGTGCGCTAACTGTCTTCCTCAACCTCTGTGTCTGACATCCAGCCATTTAGAGCTCAACAGATTAACACAGATTACAACTATCGACTCAGTTGTACAGACAGCAACCCATATTACATATATATATATATATTTTTTCTCCTGAGTTAGCAGAAGTTTTCCTGTTTGGCAGAACAAGAAAGAAGTTAAGATAGAATGCAACAAGGAAATGGAGCCTCGGTATCAAGGTCCTACCTGAATCAATCACCAGGGAATGATTTACAGTTAAAAAAACTAATTTCTATATATTTAAACAGGCGATAACGAGAAAATTTAGCGTCACACATCCTGTCAAATTTATGTACAAATGAGCACTTGAACAAACAATAGTTATTAAAAACGCCTGAAATGACAAAATCAGTCTTTTGGAAAAAAATTTAAAGCAAGTACACGACCATATCAGTAGACCCAAGTCCCATCCACATACATGGATGGGACCACCAGGAGTCTATCAAGATATTTTGGCTCGACTTTTGAGGGGGTATCATGTGATATTTTATCAACATGTCTATTATTGTGACATCAAGGGATAACATCATGAAACAGATTATTTACAATGAAGTGAAAACAATCTATTGCATGTCTAATCCCTTTATTTCTATCTACATTATTTCTGAGTAACAGCGAAACTTAATGCACTGCATACTAAATTAATTGAGGATCTCTCAAACAATGTGCATTCGACATTCGATTTACGTAGTTTATGCAGGATTAGAGGACCTGGTACCTGGGAAAATACGAGTAGAGAGACTGACCTCATGATCGTTTTCAAAGTGCATTGTAGTTCAACGTGCTAATCAGTGCCATTGTTTGTATTGTTTTAAAAAGTCTGCTTCTCAGAGTTTTTTGCTGTTGTTGTTTTGTTTTTTTTGAGAACTCCTGGGGTCGATTTTAAATAGTTTTCTCTGGTCCTGTGGCCAGAAAACTCATTTGGCACATCGGAGACGATGCTGTCCGTTTAATTTAAATAAGTTCACCATTGGAGGTGGTATGGATTTGTTATTCTCCTCACATGGGCAGCCTAAGTGTCTCTTATGAGCGGGGCATAGGGAAGGACTGAGCAAAGAGCTGTATGCTAATGAACATTTGATTAACTCCCTTCTTAATTTCCCTTCACAAGGAGGGAGGAGATTGGACCGTGGCAGCGCGGCGCCAAGCTCTTCTCTAGCTGCCTGCCCAGCATCAAGCGCCGGTCTCCCAGGTGATTGATTCAGACAGCTCGTAGCCCCACGGGCTAATGCTAAGATAATTTATTTATTATGAGGTGTATGCATGAGGGAGGCGGCATTAGTCATCCTTAAGTCACTGTCTGTCAAAGTGAGACACAATGTCAAAACAAAGGCAAATGGGAGGAACATATGTGATAATGTAGCACATGATGGATGGGTAGGAGAAGGAGGCTTACGGATCATTTACTCGCACAAAGGGATAAAGGTGAACGTATTTAAAATGTTTAAAGGTACTCCAAACTCACCTCCACTTCAGACCGCATTGTGCTGATTGATGAAGTACCACGCTATAACATAATTTTATGCAAACCGTTGAGGGGTAATGGGGGGGGGGCATAATCATAGCACTGTAATATTAAGAATAACACATTAGCATACCCAAATGCTCTGCACTGCTGCGAACATCATAGCTCTACAGACCAAGTTTCACATGGAGGCACAGGCACTCTTTTATTATGCAGCCTACTTTATGTCATTTATATCATTTTTTCCCCCCCATCATGTCTCATCTCATATCTATTTCTCCCCCCTTGTTAACGTTCAGCTTTAGAGAGCCCGCAGGAACGTCACAGCGCAATCTAGGACGTGGCCTCAGCTTCTGCCACCAATGTGATGTGATTTATGTGAGTGAGCGAGACACGGAATCTGTTTTCCCGCCTATCTCCGACAGATCGTCAATTAATTCCGAAGTGGGTGGCGGGGGGTAGGGTGGGTTCGTAACAGCTGATTGTCTGTGAAATAGGATGATCAAACTCAAGTTTTAGCCATGAGGTCAGGTCATAAAACTGGCGAGTGCCTGCTTCAAAACAGTAAACTTTATTTGCTCGGCAACTCGCTGCAGTAAAAAACAGCCCGTGAATCAATGAGCGAGCATGTCGTGGGCCATTCTTGCGACATTTAATTTTCAGTCTGTTAAATAAAATATATAGCTGGCAAATAATAGTGATGTCCCTCTGAGGTCTGTGTGTTTTGGGGGGCCTTGGGCTTGATGATATTGAAAGGGAGGAATGATGAAGGGCAGGGAAAAAGGACTGGAGTGGGATGCGATAAGGGGGGTGTGGGGTCACGTAGTGGTCACAGAATGGCAGATATCATGGTGGGGACAGGCTGGAGCCCAGCTAGAGGAGGAGGATGGAGGAACAGACAGAACAAGAGCCACGATTTGGAATCTGGTCAAACAAGGGCTGATTGTCACCCGAGGGCCTTCAAATGCGCAAACAACACAGAATCCATAACAGATTAAGCCGAGCAATGAGAAAAAAAAAAAAAAAAGATTTGGAGATGTTGCAAACTGAATACGGTGGACTGCTCTAATTTGTCTGTATAATTCTTGAATATGCAGGAAGCTTCTGGTGGCGCCTCTAATCTCTGCCAGGATTTGCACCGCATGCGATAGAAATGAATTGCTGTTGTAACCTTTATAAAGGGGGAGAAAAGACAGGAGGGCGAGGGAGCTTAAAGCTCGCCGAGCGCTCATATGCATCAATGATTCATGCAAGACCACAGATGTATGGATCGGCCAATTATTCCGCTTGTAAGTCTAATGGCTTGTTGGGTTGCCGTGGGTTGTGGGTCGCTATGGCGATGCTCATTAACCTCGTTCCAAGCGGCTGTCTTATTTTCCAAGGGTTGTTAAGGTAAGCTCCGGGTTATGACGGCTTGCATGTATGTGTTTGCGTGTGTGAGGCGAAGTCCGGGTGGTGGAAACGGGCCGCGGTTGGTTCCGAAATTTGGCGACTTTTTGTAAACGTGAGTCCCCCAAACCGATTGGAACAGACTGAATATTTGCCATATATGGTCAGAACTGAAGTTATAAATAGCATTAATGAAAATAATTTAAATAATACATGAATACATAATATTTCTATGGCAGTCTTTATTGGGGGATATTTTCTTTGCCCCCGAGGTACACAGGTGTCGCACTGTTTATACAAGCTGACGCTGCACAAAAAATAAATTTGCATCAGACACAATTTTTATGCCAATCTTTGAAAATCCCACCCAAGACAAAAAAAAAAAAAAAAAAAAAAATCCTGTTTTGAAAAAAAATCAGGTTCTAATCACAAAAAACTGCATTTAAGGGGTTTAAAATTTTGAAACAAACTGAATATTTGGTATATATGGTGAGAACTGAGGTTACTTATTAGATTCATAAAAAAAAATTAAAAAAGGGATAATACATAGTATTTTGATGGCAGTCTCCATTGGGCAGTATTTTGTGTAGCACTTTGAATTTTTGTGCACGGTCACAGGTTGACTGAATTTTTTTTTTTTACGAAAACCAAACAGTTTTAGATAGAAAAAAAAATACTGTCCTGCTTCACTTTGAACCTGCATCTGACATGACGCCTGCACCAGAGGGTTCGCGCGAGCTGTCAACTCAATAAATGGAGGGAACAGTTTGACAAAGCCATATGGCATGAAAAACTCTAACTTCACAGGTCAGTGGCAATTCTTTTTTTTTGCATATGGTGTTAGTGAGTCTGCAAAGCCCTGCATCACTTGCAGTGCTCAAGAAAAAAAAAAAAAAAAAGGATTTTTTTTTTTCAGCTTACACTCACTTCATGCATGTGATTACTTGCAGACAGACACCCTGTGTGTGTGTGTGTGTGCGTGTGTGTGTGTGTGTGTGTATTGATAGCAAGCATAATCACCTATGCATGCGTGGCGTGGGTACATGTTCTTATGTATATGTCCTGTGACTGTAATGATGGTTACATATATTTCTGCATGCATGGCTGATTGTGGATTTGTTTGTTTGGAAGGACGGGCACATAACAGATGTGTGTGTGTGTGTGTGTGTGTGTGCGTGCGCGCGCGCGTGTGTGTGTATTTTGCTCATCCCCACTTTGCAGACTGAAGCACAATGTGTCATAGCCGTGGGAAACGGGGAAGACTACGGAATCTAAAATGACATTCAGACCAGAGTGGTTAAATAATCCGCCAACTAAATATTTGAAAAAAGTATATATATAAATTCCACCAAATATAATTTTGTTTAAAAAAAAAAGAAAAAGAAAAAAGCTTAAAAATGTCATAATCCAGTTTCAAACTCAATTTTCCCTGTCACAGCAGCGCTGTCACATATCATTTCAGACATTTCCGACCTCTTATTTATGCCGCACATGAAGACGGCCTCATCAATTGCAGCCATTCAGACTCATTTAAGTTTGGTTGATTTGGCCGTTTAATCGGGCTCCGAATGTGAACGCGCGCGGGCTCGGTGCCTGCGCATTGTTGCTCTGCCGCCAAACTCACAACTCCTTGTCCTTCAACTGTGAAATCCAATTCACGGAAAGGGCGTATCTGGTTTACATCAGATTGCAATTTAAATGAAGGTTAGTGTTGATTAGTGGCTTTCATTGGAACACTGATCTCCAATTATTGCAGCCCTGTTGTAAGGACGGGGCGAACCGTGCTGCAGGATCAAAGTCAAGGGAAACGAGCGGGGAAATAAAAAAAAAAAAAAAAAGATCACAGAGACCGAGTGCAGAAAAAAATGTACAGGGAACGCACAAAGTGTGCATTTGACACGTATATAAACCTACAAATATGTGTAAGGAAGGCGGGAAGGTTGGTTAATAACTATAAACAGCTTACAGCGCGTTCCAAAACCGCTGCAATTATTCATATTTCATCATATTTCAGGGCTTTAACTGAGGACTGGTCAAGTTTGGTCACACATATCGAATGGTTGGGTTTCGGGAATACGTCTCGGTTGCGGTTAGAATTCATAAACGAGCATGCAGAGGAGTGGCAGCAGGCTGCAGCCAGAAAGAGGCCGCCATTTTGCGGTGATGTCATCTGGAGCCACTGAGCTGAGCTCTCACCCATCTCATCACTGCGGAGCAGGTCATTTTTCTGCAATTATGCAATCCGTTCCATCCAAAGCGGCGCACATCTCAGGAATATTGATACGCTGAAGGCGGCGGCTGCCACGCAAGGTGCCACCTGCTCACCGGGAGCAATCAGGGGGTTTAGCATCTCCCTCAAGGACCCTTCGGCAGAACTGAGGCTCAAACCAGTAACCTTCCAATTATGAGACAAACGCGCTACCCACTGAGCTGCGCCCATCGCTATGGTCTGAAACGGACAATAATGGTCAGATGAAGTCGGTACGTGTCCTCTCAATCGTCATAGTTACTAATCCAAGCCCATAAATAGCAGTGCGGGGCACCCCTTTTTTCTTTGGAATCAAATAACTGATTAAAACCAAACTTGTGCAAAACAAACAGGTGAACATGCAGGGTCAAACATCAGAGAGATGAGGAAAACTCGCAATGGCAGAAATCTGCCTGATCAGATGAGTGTTGAGATGAGTTTTTTTGAAAAAATTTTTTTTAAGCTTGTCCCAAGTCCAATCTACCAACATGGAGGGGAGATATTTTTGATATTTATGACTGCAGCCGGCCACCAGGGGGCCATCAGGAGCTGCTGTCGTGATGTCTAGTTTATAGACGTAATACGTGTCTATGGGAGCTACAATCAAACAGGAAAAAAGTATACGTCAAAGGAGACATTATGTCATGCATGTCTTAAGTCATCATATAACATATTATCAGCATGGGTTCGGTTGGT